>JADQWA010001094.1:67500-84986 GCA_018344505.1 Nebria ingens riversi
ATGCAACCCGTGGTATTTGTCAACTAGTTTCGATGCTAAAGTTACATTAATTTGACAGTTAATGGGATTCAATCAGTCAATCTATTACACTGAAGTTATATTATTTGTAATCAAAATATATTTTAGCTAAGGATATTCAGGAGACATATGTTACAAACATTTTGAAACTACATTCTTTAAATAGTTTATAGATCTAAACAAAGATTGTAGACTAGAGAGAACCCTTTAAAATATCTATTGTGTAAATTTGTTTCAAAATTTGTTAATAGCTCTAATCGATGCCAAATTTTTCGGGCTAGTTTTTTTTTTTTTTACAGTTTTCTATCCAGGGAGATTTAGATCAAAACGTCATAAATTAAGCAACCTGAACGTTTTTTTTGTGCAGAAAATATGTGTACTATTAAAAGATAACATGTTTGGACATGGCTTTTTATTAAATACTGAATACAATTATTTAAATTAAAGAACTCAAAATTTTAATTATAAACATCTGCAGTGTCTTACACTGGACTGTCTTATACGTAGTAGGTATATATTTTTAAGATATGAAGGATATTAAAATACAAAATTGACTTTCAAGAAAATATAATTATTAATTACGCTATATTAGAAATTATTATGACTGAACGTTTTTTAGTACATGTATATTATTTTTAATATTTTTATAACTTTTGAAACGCTTTTTCGCTAAATCTATTTGTGACAATAGATGTTAAATTATTTGAGTTTATTTTATTTTCCCGTTAAACTTTTGGCAGGCAGAGTTGATATGATTTTATTAAATATAATTTCCCATACCTACATAATTATGGCAACATAAATAAGAAATTTAAGAATTTCAATAGCAATTTTCTTGTATGTGGTACAGTTTTTGAAGAAAAATTTCAAACAAAAGTTGTGTGAAATATTAATATCTTTTATTTCTATCATTACTATTTTTACTGTTAGTGCATTCGTTTTGGAAATATTGCAGAAACCGTAAAAAAATTACTAGAGAAGTTTGAATATTCTTTTCAGCCATATACAAATCTTAATTTTAAAGTTTCATCATTTTACCTTCAATAATTTAGGTTGTAAAGCTTTCTCTCTCTCTCACACACACTCTCTCTCTCACACACACACTCTCTCTCTCTCTCTCTCTCTCACTCTCTCTTACACACACACACAGACATAGAGAGGCGTCATTCTAAAAATAGTCTGACTCGATTCAGGGAAGGACAAAAGATGTTTTTCTGATTAAATCTCGAAATCGATTTTTTTTTCATGATAACCATACTTATTTATTATTATTACTTCATATAAGAAAGTAAAACGAATTGTCAATTTATTTGATCTATGATGGCTAGTTTTTGTAAATGTTTGGAACGAAAAAGATAGGACATATTTGTAAATATTTTATCGAGCAGCGCTTATATTTGTAAAGTGTACTTTATTTAAATTAATGTTTTCTTTGCCAGCTATTTTAAATCATATTTTAATCAATTACACTCTGATTCTGTTGATGTAAAAACCAGAGATACATACAGCTCTCAAATACATGTTTGGGAAAATTAATAAAATATGTCCGGCAATTCATTAAACCTAGGTACAAAAGTTGTGACAAATAATAAAAGTCTACGTAATAATATGTTTGGTATTTGCTTATTATGAACGTTTCTATTCCATTGGCTGATGAAGTCATCTAATTTATATTTTAATAAGGTTAGCTATTAGGAGTAGGTTCACCGACATAACTGGTTGATCTGTTAAAGTTATTTCGTATTGATTTAATGACCGATAACTAGATAACTTTTATCTCACATTCGTAACTGTAGTATCACCATAAATTTTTGTCGATATCCAACTTTAAATAACCCCATCTTGACGCATTTACATAATTGGCAGTTAAAATGGAGCTGACATACAATGTCTCCATTTTAAGTAATAACACATACCATAAAGATGAAGATGTCAGAGCAATTTTAGTTGCAATAACGCAATAGTGATAGTGGGCGTGACAAACCATGAGCTGAACATGGCTTGGAACAATGCCGATGGAGGCGGATACAGAGACACTACAGCTACAGCTATAGACAAATGTATATGAGTTTAAAAAGAACCACTAGTCAGCGACCATGTGTGATATATTTAAATTCTCTTTAATTTGTTTTGGTCTTTCTTTATACTGTGATGTATGGTTGGCAGATGCTTCCTGATGACTGCTACTGTTATTGCTATTGTCTCCACCGACACATCTGTTCAGTTATTTTTTAGTGTAGGAAATCTCGAATCCCAGAGGAATGCGTGTATTGCTTGCCAAGAATATATTCTTGTTTAGCTCTCGTAATCTATTGTTTTATCTGTTTCATATTTCCCATTCTACAGAAACTAACATCTCCGTTCACCTACCATACTTGAAATTATTTTTATTTAATATCACATTAATCTTGTTTTGTTAATACCATTTTATTATGAAACTCAATGGCAATTTGTCAAACTTTACCAAATAATTATCTATAATACATATTTTTTGGTTTATTATCAAATTCATCCCATTGCTACAGCTCAAAGAACCACAAAAAGTAAATAAGTCATAGGATAATGAGGTTTACGGTTCAAATCTACAAAATTCGTTTTATTTAAATGAATTTTAGAATTTTTAAGCAAACTAACATTGTCAGTGATATGATTTATGCAGGAAAATTATCTCTCAATATTATTTTGGGATTTTCAATATTAACTGTCAATTCACTAAAGTAAAATATTTGCGTAAACATATAAAAATTTAGGTAAACAACGCGAAAAATTGAGTACAATGCATGAGGCAGTTGTAAACAAAAACAAGCTGTTTTCATTTATCCGTTATTTCTATATTAGTGTATTACATGTAATATTCTACATTTTCTGTTTTGTGCTAATATTGAATATCAATAATGAATTATTGCCCAGATAAATTTACGACAAAAAAAAAATAGTACTTGTGTACCATGAGTTGATTTATCAATAAAAAGTTATGTGCTGTGTTGGTGTGTAATTTTGTTAAATTAATATCTTGCCATTCATCATACAAACGCATAACTTTACAGGTACATCCTATCATAACCGAAGGTCAGAAGTAGCTGTCCTTCTATTAGTAGTTAAAGAAAACATCGGCCATGTGTTGGCCCTAAACTTTCTTTTACGTAGTCAGTATATTTAGATTTGATAGTATATAAATAAAAATATAAAATGATTAAATTTCAAGATAATATTTTCATTCATTGTCCAATAAAAGTGTAATGTTAGTTTATTGTCAGATTTCCAAAGAAAACATATGCATTTTAGATTTTAAATGTTGAATTTTATAGTAGTATAAAGAAAATATAATTATTCATTACATATTATTAAAAATTATTATGGCCGGGCATCTTTTAGTTTTCAAATTACTTTTAAACCAGAGAAATTATTTATATATAATATTTTAAATTATTTACTCACCTTTGTAACGTTTTTTCACTAAACTTATTTGTGACAATGTGACAATAAATGTTAAATGTCAAACTATTTGAATATTTAAAACAGTTGACATGCATTGTAGATACGATTTATTACTTTCTTTTACGAAGTAATAAGTAAGTATTGTAATCATGGAAATACACCTTTTGACCTTCCCTGAATCGAGTCTGACTATTTGGAATGACGTCTGTTTGTGTGTGTGTGTGTCTGTGTGTATGTATGCGCTCTACAGCTTACACCATTGAAGATAAAATTATGAAACTTTGAACTTAAGATTTGTAAATGCCTGGGAAGAAAACCTCCTATTTTTGAAAAGCATATTCAAACCGGAAGTATAATTTAATGTTTACTTGAGACACTTTTTGCATATCTTCGAAACGGCTGCACTTACAGTAAAATAGTTATAATTTAAAGTTAAAGATATTAATGATTTGAACAACTTTTGTTTGAAACATTTCTTCAAAAAGTGTACCAGTTACGAGGAAACTGCTATTATCTTATTTATATTGCCATAGTTACATAGGTATGGAAAATTATATATAATAAATCGTATCTACTATGCATGTCAACTGTTTTAAATATTCCAATATTTTGACATTTAACATTTATTGTCAGTGTCACAAATAAGTTTAGTGAAAAAGCGTTACAAAGGTTAGTAAATGATTTAAAATATTATACATAAATATTTTCTCTGGTTTAAAGTTAATTTGAAAACTAAAAAATGCCCGGCCATAATTAGTTTTAATAATATGTAATGAATAATGATATTTTCTTTATACTACTATAAAATCCAACATTTAAAATCAAAAATACATATGTTTTCTTTGGAAATCTGACAATAAACTAACTTTTTACTTTCTTTTACGAAGTAATAAGTAAGTTGTTGAATTTTGTAAGCTTTTACTATGTGAAACTCCATGATAATTTAGGAAAAAAGTTTTTTTAAAAAATACACAGTGTTAAGTTTCACTAATTTAACATTTATTGACGACTAGTTTCACCAACTATGTGGCACCTGAAGATGCCACATAGTTGGTGAAACTAGTCGTCAATAAATGTTAAATTAGTGAAACTTAACACTGTGTATTTTTTAAAAACTTTTTTCCTAAATTAATAAGTAAGTATTGTAATCACGAAAAAAAATACATCGGCCATGTATTGGCCCTAAACTTTCTTTTACGTAGCCAGTATATTTAGATTTGATAGTATATAAACAAAAATATAAAATGTTTAAATTTCAAGAAAATATTTTCATTCATTGTCCAATAAAATTGTAAAGTTAATTTAATAGGTCAAAAGGTGTATTTCCGTTAAAATGTCGAGTTGTTTTTTTTTTTTCGTCATTACAATACTTACTTATTACTTCGTAAAAGAAAGTAAAAACGATACGGTCTAAAAAGGGATTAATGCGAAAAATACAAATTAAATTAAAATCTAATTGTAATGTATAGGTTTATATTACGTTTAGTAACCCTAATAGGGTTGATACCTCCAGTCTTGAATACTCAAAGTTCGTGCACCACACAATTATATAGGAACTCAAAAGTGACCGAACTACAGGTGCACGAGATTATATTCGAAAACTTTTTAGTACCTGCTGTCAGTGTTGATGAAAATAAAACGGCTTCATCACTGCTGTATTCAGACTTTTTTGTCATTTCTTCCAGTTTCATATATTCAGCTTGTCAGCATAAATAAATAACGTTTTTATTTTTGAAACAATATATACATAGGTATTCGTAGTTTAAGTGCTGATTACCAATTAAAGAATGAAAAACAACTTACACTATTTATTACTTACCTTAAATATTGTAATATAAAATTTATTAGATTACACGCGAGCCTATTACTTTTTGCGATTTCGAATATAATATTTATTTAATCTACAAAATAATTCAAATACGCTACAATACTGTTCTTATTTTCCTTATAATCTTATAAAATGTATTAAAATTAGATTGATTTCGTACCCACTGATTAGATAATGCAGGATGGTACGCCGGAAGTTGGATAAAATTGGAAATAAAATCAAACAATATTTGGACCGAAACGTTAGCGTAATTGGGAATGTTTTATTTCCAATTTTATCCAAACTTCCGGGCGAATCATCCTGCATTTTAATTGTTTGTCTCAGTGCACAATTACAAACTGTCAAAATATTGTAACTATAACCAAGCCAGCTGCCTAACACCGCGTATTATATATGCATAGACCTTATATGATTAATATGAAGGGTAAACCACAAAATTGTTAAACTATATGTTTGAAAACATGGACGCCTGCAGTAAAGTGCAAGATGGTACACTTGCATTTGCTTGGAGTTTCATAATAATATACTATTTAATAATTTATTAGAAAAAAATCCTCTGATCTCCGGATGCAGCACCTTGCAAAATGTCCTACAGGCATATCCGTGTTCGGCACACATTATACCATTACAGCAACGAAAATTACTTCTACAATTTTCATGTACAGGTGCATTCGTTAAAAATGTAGTTATTACGCAGTTTTGCAATAAGCGTTATTATTGACGAATGTTCCTCAATTTAAAAATTTATTTTTCTTATAAATCTTAGTGACACATAAGGCTGAACAAGTACGGAAACGCCAATTCTTCCAAAGAAATCGCCCCGTGCCTTTGTTAAGGGTCATTGTACAAGCCAAAATAATCGGAGATTGTTGTAAAACTTATACTTACATATATATAGAGCGACGTCATAGCAGTAAAAAATATTTCCATTACGTACTGAAATCTAAGACAATTCGTATTACGGTCAATATTATATATATATATATATATATATATATATATATATATATATATATATATATATATAATATATATATATATATATATATATATATATATATATATATATATATATATATATATATATATATATATATATATATATATATATATATATATATATATATATATATATATATATATATATATATATATATATATATATATATATATATATATATATATATATATATATATATATATATATATATATATATATATGTATATATATATATATATATATATATATATATATATATATATATATATATATATTATTATTATTATTATTAAACATTAATAGTAATTAAAATATATTTTCAAAAAATAAATTTTAGAATTATTTTGAAGTCGTTTTGAGAAACAAATTACCATAGGTACTTCTATTTATTTACATATTTTACAAGGACGTATTGTTCTTTCGGAATTTAATTGAGATCAGATCATGTATAACAGATCATTTTTGCTTGAAAAAAAAACGCCTAATGTTTATAAGTTTATCAAATTTACTGGTTGTTATGTATACTATACAGCACATGTTGATAAATTTACAAATACACTTGGCTTTGCGAGATGATATCTATATGTGGGCCATCTGTTTGGTTTCCTTTGAAATTGCTATTAAAATTACACCGTTCAATATTTTTCAATGATTGTTGCTTTATTGAAGAGACTACAGCGGAGGTTTGACACTACATATTTATCAATGTCAAGCGCGTCAGTGTTGCAAACTGTCGGAATAACACGTACATCAAAAAGAAACCAACAGATGGCTCACCCTATACATATATAAAAAGCGATTATTATCTAGTATACATGTTTGTATGAGACATTTCAATGTTATTAGTACACAGAAACGCAGGTGCTAAAAAACTATGATGAGTTTGCTCTGCGGGGGACTACTAACTACACTATAAATTACAAACAATTTTTTTTTAATTATCAATTGTTAAACTATAATGGGGTTACTCTCTAGGCGTCCTATGGGGCGTATTAGCTTTAAATGAGAATTATCTTGTAGGTTAACTGCGAGCATTGCCGAAGCCAATGCTTTTTTTTAGAAAAATAATTTTCGTTATGTCGAAACCGAATTGTATTTTCAAATTTAATTGTTGCTTCAGCTATCGTTAAAACTCATAAACCGCCACTGTTATATCTATGGATCTAGCAAAATTATTTTTAGATCTTGAATTATATTTAGTGGAAAGGATAACTCATGTATTTCATCACAGTTAAAAAATCTTAAGAAATACAATGGAGCACGGAGCTTATTCTTCAATTTAACATTTTTTGTGCCTAAAGGGCACTATTAAAGTACTGTAGAACTTGATCAGTAGTGTATTACAACCAGAAGAGAATCAAGTATGAAACCCCGAGGGACTCTGATAGAAAGAAATTCACACCAAAAATACCTACATGCTCGTTTTATTATAATTTTTTCCCATACGCTTTAAAGTCAGAACGAAAAATGGTAAAATAACAACAACAAAAAATATTTACAGTATCTTGCACGACTTTCTCATATGTAGTAGCAAGTAGTAGGTTTATTTTGTTTAGACAGGAAGGATATTATAATATAAAATTTTATAAATTCAAGAAATATAACACCTAATTCATTTTGTTACATTAGACTTTTATTATGGCCGGACGTTTTTTAGTCTTCAAATGAATTAAAAACCTAACAAAATATTTAAGTATATACATATAACCTTTGAAACACTTTTACACTAAATCTATCTGTCATAAATATAATTTCCCATTCTTACGTAACCATAGCAACATAAATAAGTAATTTAAAAATTTCAATAGCAATTAGCTTGTAATCGGTACACTTTTAAAAAAATATATTAAAACAATAGTTGTGCATAATATTCATATCTTTCATTTTGAATACTGCTATATTTTCTGTAACTGCAGTCGTTTTGGAGAATCCGCTAAAACTGATTAGAGTAAATATGCAATTCCGTTTTGAATATTCGTTTCAAAAATTGGAGGTTTTCTTACGAGTCGTATACAAATCTTAAGTTTAAAGTTTCATTAGTGTAGTTTTGGCTGTAGAGCGCGCGCGCGCGTGCGCACACACACACACACACACACACACACACACACATACACACACACATACATACATACATACACACATACATACATACATACATACATACACATACATACATACACACACACACACACACAACACACACACACACACACACACACACAATCAGAGAGAAACGGAATTCCGATAATAGTCAGACTCGACTAAAAAGGTGTATTTCCGTTAAATATCGTGTACGAAACATTTCCATGATTACAATACTTACTTATACAAGAAAGTAAAAAATACTGACTGCGCTTTCTTTCGATTAGAAAATGTTCAATGATAACAGGAGCAAGTATTAGTATCGCTTGTACTCACAATTTGCCTGCGACATGCTGTTTGTATGCAATAAACAAAACAAGAAGTATATATACATATAAAAGTATGTATGTATGTATATCAGCAATCAAATAAAATATGCATAATCTCGAAATGATACAAATTCATGTAATAAAGCTAGTGTGTTTACAACTAGCAATATTTGAAGAAAGAAACCGCTCTAACATTTATACTAATATTAATATTTAACTACTCTGACATATATGTAACTGTCAAATTTAATTTATATTAGGTATGCTATATTTGATAGCTGTTGGTTTTGCTTTGCAAGAACTTTATATGTATATGCATACGTCCATAAATAAATTATTTTAAAATATTTTATAGTTTTAGTTATTTAAAAAAATATCTAAAATAAATACTATATACATTTTCAAAAAAAAAACACGGCAAAGCTCTGATGTACGTTGACTAAAAAGCATAGTATTTAATAACTTAAACAACATTGTTGAAAATAAAATCCACTGCATCAATTTCAAATTTAAATATGTATTTAAAAAATCTATTTTAATCAAATTACACAATGATGCGGGAATATCTAGTCTTAACTGTCAATTGGTTAGTGTGATTTGCCGAAATATATGCAACTATGCAAAAATGTGCTTACAGGATTAAAAATGTAAATGGGCCTTTAAAATCCTATACCTACCTATCTAATATATGTAGAAATATTCAGCGTGCAGATAATGAAGCGTCAAATTATGTGATGTCCAAATGAGAGAGACTCGTGTTGTAGGACCGGGTCACGACCTCACGAGGTTAAAGGCGACCACTGGCGCCTCACCAGTCGACGAACACCCGGCAGAGCGCCATTAAAGAGACTTGACCTTCGACCGAATATTAAAAAAAAATCAACACATAATCCACTCTCTATGACTAGGCCAATTCCAACACTCTTTATCTTCGCGTCAGAACAGAATAAGATACAGTACGCATATGGTCGTCGTATTCGGAAGTGAAAACATTTAAAATGCAATTACTTTTTAATTACTATGCGGAATATATTTTTAAGCGTATTCCTTTTAAAATATCAGCAGGTTAAACCACCGTTAGTTTCCGCAGACAAAAACTACGGTATTCGTAGACGAATAATTATAAATAAGATTAAATTTATTTTTGTATAAATTAATACATACATATAGTCGAATTCACATAAGAAGAACATGTTTGTGGCATGAATCATCACTACACTTCCTATGATTATATGGACAAAGTGTATGATTCATGCCAGAAAAATGTTCTTCTTATGTGAATTCGCCTATACGTATAAGAACGTTCAGTGCAATACACTGCATATGTTTTATTTTATGATAATGAAAATTAATAAGAGAAACAACGAACGAAAAACCAGTAATGCTTTATAGATGATGGTTATCTATAATCATAAGAAAAAAAGAAACCAAAATGGTCATCATGAAAAACAAACAACTTAGTTATGAAATGTTACGTTTTTATGCCCAGTTATAGAAAGATTCGCCAAGTGTGTTATTGATAGGCCGCCAATTGTTTGATATTCCGCCAAAGATAAAATTTGCACTCACTTTTAATCCTTGACTGACTGTTGAGCAGTAGATGGTATTTATTAGTGTCTGACGAACTTTTCTACAACCGTTATCAGTGTTTTACACGACGGCGAAGTAAGATGGCATTGGTATGTAACAAATATTAACAAAAGACATTTGTATTTTAAATGTGAATAAGTGAAAAAGTCAAAGAAAAAAGCGTTTGACAAATGCCAAACAAAATATGCCTAAAAGATACAACTGTATAAAACGTTATTGTTTTATTGTTAGAATAGAGTATTTACGCAACGAAAATGATGTTGTTTGCTTGTTTAAAAGGGGAATATATACGCTACAGGTTAAAGTGGAATTGAGATACATAAAACGATTTCTGTTTTATATTGAAGTTGTCATGCCTCATTCACCGGAAACTGTTAGTATACGTAGTATATTATCTAAACATAAACATAAGATTTACTTGTATATAACAAGTGCCTATACTTTCTTAGTTCTGCAGTATTGCTGTAAAAGTGTTGAAAGTAGTCTCTCGTATTCACCATAAATATCAAGTTATGGCATCCACAGTGTTTCACAAAAACTTGTTAAATCGGTGATCTCAAATACAGAAACCGCGAATAGCAAGGAATTACTATATTTATAAAACATCGCTGTCATTTGAGATGATTTGCAAATTACGTAATGATATGGCATATTATGTTGAATGTTGGATTATTATTATTGGAATGATTAAATATATATATATATATATATATATATATATATATATATATATATATATATATATATATATATATATATATATATATATATATACATATACGAGGGTGGTCTGAAAAGTTTCCGACCTCAACATGAAGATAGTAGCACTCGTAAATAAAAGCTAGGGAATTTCGTTGTTCATCTGTTGACAGTTACTCACCCAAGTTTCAGCCATTTGGACGCGCAGTTGTTATTTAACAGTCGTTTGAGTGAGTTGATGTGAGTGTTTTTATGAAAATGGACAAAATCGAGTATCGAGCTGTCATCAAATATTTGTTTTTGAAAGGCAATACGCCTACGCAAATCAAAGATGAGTTGGATTCTGTGTATAGGGACTCTGCACCATCATTTACCACAGTGAAATTTTGGGCAGCTGAATTTAAACGTGGCCGTAAGAGCTTGGGAGACGATGAACGTTCGGGACGTCCAAAAACTGCAACTACCGACGAAAACATCGCCAAAGTTCACGAAATGGTGCTAGACGACCGCCGAATTAAAGTGAGAGAGATAGTAGAGGTTATGAACATGTCAAAAGAACGTGTTTGTCACATATTAAATTAACATTTAGACATGAGCTGTCCGCGCGTTGGGTGCCGCGTTTGCTCACGTTAGACCAAAAACGTGTCTCACACCTCAGCGGTTGCCATGGCGAAAATCCACGAATTACGGTTTGAACTGCTTGACCATCCGCCTTACTCACCAGATCTAGCCCCAAGCGACTTCTTATTGTTCCCTCATCTAAAAATTGCGCTCGGAGGACAGAGATTTTCGTCAAATGAAGAGGCAATCACCTTCGTGAACAATTATTTTGCAGAGAAAAACGCCGAGTACTATTTGGACGGGTTACAGAGATGGGAGCATCGCTGGGAGAAGTGTGTAGAGTGTAGACTATGTTGCAAATAAAAAAAAAAAATTCTGAAAAAACGTCTTGTATCTTTGTTAGGTCGGAAACTTTTCAGACCACCCTCGTATATATATATATATATATATATATATATATATATATATATATATATATATATATTATATATATATATATATATATATATATATATATATATATATATATATATATATATTATATATATATATATATATATATATATATATATATATATATATACATATATATATATATATATATATATATATATATATATATATATATATATTATATATATGTATGTATAAGCGAATTCACATAAGTAGAACATTTTTGTGGCATGAATCATAACTACACTCCATATGATTCCATGTAAAAAGTGTATGATTCATGCCACAAAAATGTTCTTCTTATGTGAATTCGACTATATGTATGTCCATATATAAGTACTGCATATAAAGCTCGTCTTACACAGACATATTTTGTCAATTTTGATGTCAAATTTGGTATCAATTTCTCATACCTACATTGTAATGGACATACAACATCCTTTATTTCCATCATAATTTTGATAATAAATTATGCTGCGATGACATTTTCTGTATTACGCGAGCACGAAGTTTTCTAAGCGAAATTGTCGTCAAAATTGAACATATATAATATGTCCGTGTAAGACGGGCTTAAGAAAGTCCAGTAGAGATATTCTTAATACAAAATAATATAGCACATTTTGCTGCTGAGCAATGATAAGATTTTTATGAGTTTGAAGATATCAAATCCGTCACTATGTAATAATTATAGTGTTATTATGTAATCCAACTATGATTAGCGCGTACAATGGGTATAAATACACACTGGCGAGTGCAAACAAGTCAAAATGATTTATCTACACGTGCTAATCACTGCTTGGTTTACATATGTATGTAATTATACTGATAATAATCGTCATTATTATTTAGTCCAGATGGAACATAAGAAAAGAGTGTAGAAAATATTGATTTTTTATAGCTGCTCAGTTATTCGATGTTCAATACATATTTTTGTGTGTGTATCTATGCGTGTGTGTTCCTATGTGGGTGTGGGTGGGTGAGAGAGAGAGTGCGCTCTACAGCCTGTTGAAGATAAAATTATGAAACTTTAAACTTAAGATTTGGTGTATGTTTGGCAAAAAAACCTCCTATTTTTGAAAAGAATATTCAAACCGGAAGTGCATGTTTTACTCTAGTAATTTTTTGAAAATTCTGAATTATCTCCAAAATGGCTGCACATGCAGCAAATATAGTAGTAGTATGTATACTTGAGTTACTTTTTGCAGTTTTGCAATATCTCCGAAACGGATACATTTACAGTAAAAATCATTAAAATTAAAATGAAAGATATGTATAGTACGCACAACTTTTATTTGAAAATTTTCTTCCAAAAGTGTAGCAGTTACAAGAAAATTACTATTGAATTTCTTACTTTTCTATTTATATTGCCATAGTTACCTAGGTATGATATATTTAATAAATCGTATCAACTATACTTGTCATTTGTTTAACAGGAAAATAAAAATATACTCAAATATGTTGACATTTAACAAATAGATTTAGTGAAAAGGCGTTTCAAAGGTTACCAAAATATTATATTTAAATAATTTGTCAGATTTTAAGTACATTTGTAAACTAAAAAGCGCCCGGCCATTAATAATTTATAATATAGTGTATGAGCAATGTGATGTAGTAAAAAATGGCGTACGTAGAATGATAAGAGTCAAATGAGGTGGTAAGGGCATGTTGAAATAATGAACAAAAAATATTTACTTGGGCGAAATGAAAGGTGTGAGACTGCAGGTTCGTTCTCGGAATAAGTGGATAAATTTGATTGAGAAATGACTTGCGCGAAAGAAAAATTGTGAGCAAGCGAAATAGAAGAGCGTGTATGAAGAATTTAAGGAATTTTAATGAAGCAAAAGAAGTTTGTAAGGATAGAGGTGAATGGTGAAAGATTGTCACCAGATGTGAATGGCTGTAAAGGGTTTCTGTCTGTCACCCCATTTGGAATAGGCATGAAGTTGTTTGTATGTACGTAATAATTATATTTTGTTGAATGTTTAAATTTATAAGTTTTAATAACCACTCTATCTAAACAAAATATACCTAATACGTCCTAAAAGTCCAGTGCAATACACTGCAGATGTTTTCCCTTTATGGATTATGGAAGTGCAAAATTAATTTCGTATTTTTTAGAAAACTTACTTGCAACTACTGGTCTTTGTAGTCTTATAAAGTATGAGCGATAGACATTTCTACTTTTTACTCTGTGTTAGGATAATAAAATAATAAAAGGAAGGTAGAGAAACAAAGGACAGTCGAGTTACTATACTACTACTACGAATTCATTAATTATACATATTTTAGGTGTAGAAGCTTCGACATAGCTATTTTCATAAAAATGATGGTATCCCATCTGTGGAAGTCGAATATGGAACTTTCTTTCTTGGAACGACACAGCACGTTCAATCGCTAGACACCCACGTGAACATATAACATAACAAAGACAAAGACAGTGGTGTGAGTTAGAAAGAGAGCGGTATGAGATTGTTGAGACTAGTGGCGCCAAAAGCTGCCGTTTACTGTCATGCATACTGGACCTGCTGTACGTTGCAAGTAGAACATTTAATTTGTACAGGATCAGTGGCGTACTTCAAAATTCTTTCACATAAATAACAGACTCATTTATTTTAAGGCATTTCCATTCAAAATATTCGACATAATAAATAAACACACATGCATACACCATACAACAACGGCATAACCTTAGACATTACAAGTAAACACGCAAAAAAGTAAACATATGCACCAGATAGGGCTGCCAACTGTGTACTTTTAGGTCAAAAACTTCAGCTTTCAAACAATTTCTCCTTGTTCATGGGTTGTCTTCAATTTCTCTACTTCGTAAATTTTGTTATGTATTTTTGCGAGAAATTTTGCGTTTCATTTTCAATCGAACTGATACGAATACGCCTACTATTAACGATTCAGTCTAAGTACCACGACACACATTGTTTTTACTTCCTTTTACGAAGTAATAAGTAAGTATTGTAATCACGAAAAAAAAATTCTCGAAATTTTAACGGAAATACACCTTTTGACCTTCCCTGAATCGAGTCTGACTATTTTTGGAATGACGTCTGTGTGTGTGTGTGTGTCTGTGTGTGTGTGTGTGTGTGTCTGTGTGTGTGTGTGTGTGTGTGTCTGGGGTCTGTGTGCGCTCTACAGCCTACACCGTTGAAGATAAAATTATGAAACTTTAAACTTAAGATTTGTATATGCCTGGGAGGAAAACGTCCTATTTTTGAAAAGCGTATTCAAACTGGAAGTGCATGTTAACTTAAGACTTTTTTTGCAATTTCTGCAATATCTCCGAAACGGCTATACTTGCAGTAAAAATAGTTAGAATAAAATTGAAAGATATTAGTATTCTGCACAACTTTTGTTTGAAAAATGTCTTCAAAAAGTACCAGTTACAAGATCTTATCTTTATTGATATTGCCATAGTTACGTAGGTATGGGAAATTATATATAATAAATCGCATCTACTATGCATGTCAATTGTTTTAAAATATTCAAATATTTTGACATTTAACATTTATTGTCAGTGTCACAAATAAGTTTAGTGAAAAAACGTTACAAAAGTTAGTAAATAATTTAAAATAGTTTATGAAAATATTTTGTAAGGTTTAAAGTGCATTTGAAAACCAAAAAATGTCCAGCCATAATAATTTTTGGTAATAATGTGTAATGAATAATTATATTTTCTTTTATATTAAAATACATATGTTTTTTTTTAGAAATCTGACAATAATCTAACTTTACAATTTTACTGGACATAATGAATAAAAATATTTTCTTTTAAATTTAAACATTTTATATTTTAATTTATATACTATCAAATCAAAATATACTGACTACGCAAAAGAAAGTTTAGGGCCAACACATGGCCGATGTTTTTATTGGTAGTACCAAGAGAAGGACCGCCAAATCTGACCTTCGCTTCTCATAGGTTGTAGCTGTTAATTTATGCGTTTGTTTTGTATATGTTGAGATATTAATTTAATAAAATTACAAACCACAATATATAAAACACGTAAATTTGTTCAATCCTAACTTTTTACTGATAAATCAACACAAGGTGCATCCTGGCACATAATAGAAAGTACGATTGGTTTTTTTTTTTCGTTGATTTATTTTGGGAAAAATTACATTATTGATATTCATATTAGCACAGAATATATAGAATATTATATGTAATACACTTCTCAAACACTAATGTAGAAATAATCGATAAAGGAAAACAGCTGTTTTTTGTTTACAACTGCTTTCATGCGTTAGTTCTCAATTTTATCGCCAGAGCTCCACGTTAACTTGAATTGAGCAATGCCCCTCGGTGGAAATACATATGAATTCTATATAAGGTTTGCACAAGTTTCCAAATGTCTTCTAATTTGACGGCAATTTGAAGAAGCAACTGTTCGTAGTATGTTGATTCTGCCATTTGTGTTATCTCATTTAATTGTCTATTTGAATATTTAAAAATATATTTTTAATAATATAGCATAAGTTCTACCAGATACACTTGGAAAAACCGGAAAGAACAATTAATTAAACTAATCTTGGTATACGTTAGAAAATGAAATATTTTTTTTCATTTTATGACACTACTAACTTTTGTTCCTTTCAATTGTCACCAAATCTGTGAATTTAAAATCGTCCAGCTAAATTTACTATTTTACGCAAATATTTTACATTTATGCCAACTACGTAAAATCTGCCATATTATGTTATGGAGGATAATTTTCCTGTATCAATCAATTGTATTGTTAATTCACTTTTCAAACGGACTAATGTTGTGATTGAAATATTGATACGGGAAAAATCTATGTTCTTTAGTCGCAATATAGTAGATATTCAATTTTGCAAAATTTAATTTTTAAAAGTAAAATAGTAAACTTAGATAAACAACGGCAGAGTGTGGTTTGAAATTCGTTCGGTTTTAGAATTTGATGCGGGTGTGCATTTCTAACCGCGCTTACATAGTAAATCTTGTATATTTTCGTTTCATAACTATTATGCAGTAGTGAAACTTATTATATAAATTATGAAATACTTGTATTGGCCACTTATATTATATGTTTACCATATTTGGTAAATCTTCAGAAGAGAAAATACTATAGGTACATTCGAGGAATTTGCATACATATCTGTTATTCATTTAGAATTCACACACTTAGAAAATAATTGTTAACATAACTAAGAATTTGACTGTCTCATTTTTCACTAATAAAAGTTTATTACGGCAGAAATTCCAACAATACATATGTTTATAACTACTACATGAATATTGCTGGAATTACTAAAAATTTGTTGCCGCAACAGACTTTATTAATGAAACCAAATTTTTAGTTATGGTAACAATTTTTGTTATGAGGTCGTATAAAAATACTATTTTAAAAATGCTGGATACACAACCAATTACCTAAGCTCTTTGTTGCGTACGGTAAATCAAAAATATATACATTAATTTATCCATTCGCTTATTTGGAAAATACTCTATATT
>JADQWA010001096.1:0-5000 GCA_018344505.1 Nebria ingens riversi
CTTCGGTACTACGTACGGCGAGCTGAAATTTTATTTCTACCGCAGTCATCCGTTTGTACTCCATCTTTCGTATTTTCATTCCTATACATCAACGTAAGCACTAAGACGCTATTGTACACACACAGGCTTTGCATTCCTAAAAATGTTAATACTAGCAATTATTCTTAGTAAACCACTTTACAGTCAGATTTTATTAATCTCACAATCAACACTAAAATTGGTGTAAAGAGTAAAAGCTAAATAGTAAGAAGATGAAATAATAACCATGTACGTATTAAAAATGATGTTTAAAAATGAAGTTTTAAAATTATTTTTATATAAATGTTTGCAGTGACAGTGCTAGAGCATCGAGTGTGAACGCAATACAAACCATATATGGGAATTAACTGAAAGTTGGAGATTGAAACCGGGCTGAAATGACTGACTCTCATTTCGATAAACGTAATTTAATCAAAAAAGACCTCAATTCAGTTACCTCATTTCGTACGAATAGTGAAGGAGAATGACTGTGTGTGTGAATTTCACGTAATCGAAACCCTACCCTTTTCTCGTTATTCCTCAGGTAATCTCTGAGATATGACTTCGAAATCGTCGTCATCAATTTAACGCTGCCATGGAAACCTGTCAAATCTAGTACACTCATTGTGACTGTTCTATAATACATGCAATGGTTCTTCTGCATTTCTGTGTTTTAAGAACTAGAGTAAGATTGCTCTATATTTTTGCATTAGACAGTGTTTCTAAATTTTTAGAAATAATGCGCATCCGAATATTTTAGAGGAGATTATCACCTTTGCGAACATATATAAAAGAGTCAGCACATAGTTATTTTTATGAATGAAATAGGACTTTCATTGATATTTTGACAATCTCGATATGGATGAATTCATGGTTTATTTATGTTAATTGGAGTTTATTAAATTATTTAGATATCATATTCCAAAACAGTGGAGTAATTTAATTCTAAATTATTTAAAGCAAAGTTCTGGTGTGACTGAAGATTATTTTTAGGACCTACTTTTTTAATAGCGTCATGTCTTGGATTATACTGTAATAACTTCGCGTTAATATCCAATATTTGTCCTAGAATTATATCTTCGCAAACGTTGTTGTTGTTCATGAGATTATAATTTAATTGAAAGTGAAGAAATGTAAGCTGAACATAATGAAAACAGTAAAAACAGAGTAAAGAGCAGCTATTACATATAATTATGTTTAACAATTAGTAGCATGTTTATTAGTGTCTTATTTACTCATAAACACACATATACATGTGTATATATACTTACATATATATATATATATATATATATATATATATATATATATATATATATATATATATGATATAATTCTAATTATATATATATATGTATATATATATATATATATATATATATATATATATATATATATATATAATGATAATAATTCTAATTATGGTAATTATTATTAAAATCTGATCTCTTTCTCCTTATGAAAAATAATTTGCATACCAAATAAAACCTTGCTCATTACACCAAAGATGGATATTCGTTTTCAAGTAACATTAAGCATATTCTACAATAAACCAAAATATTTAGTTTGTCATTTTGAAGAACATTTTGACTTTAATATATCTTCTTTGTGAAAACAGTATTTTACTTGAGCTATGTGTGTTAGTTGACACTCATAATTTAATATACATACAAAACTATCTTCTTAAATTAAGTACGTTTTGACAAAGTTATAATATACGTTTAAGTTATCGATGGTAGTTCTATTAAATAATACCTCTTTTGGCGAATAGCGTAAGTAATTTATAAAGTTTTGAAACTTGGTACATGTATTTGTTATGGTTACCCAGCTAACATCAAAAGTAGACATTTCACATGTTAATTTTATCAAATGCCTGCGGAACGCTTCCCCCGGCTGTTATGGGATATTACAAAGTTATATTTATATAGAATGTAATTTATGGTGCTAATTTTTAAATCAAAATTTTACCTGAAGAAAATATTCCGTTAATAATAATATAATAACGATTATGTCAAATGCATTGTTCGTTAATAATGAAGCAAGTAAATTTTATTTAAAAGATGTATGCATATTGAAGCTATTCTAATATAATTTTGCTTTCTTTTTACCTGAAATTTATTCCAACTGTTACACATTGATTACATGTAAAAATTTAATATTACTAACAACTATAAATTATTCATATTTTGATCTTTATTTTTCGACATAGCTTTTTAAGGTGAACCATCAAGCTCGTTAAAACATCGTGCCTTACAAATGAAAAAAAAAAACATTCGATGTGTATTTGCATAAAAAAAATTTCTTGTATTAATGGAGAAAAAAATTTTTTGATCTCCAATAATACTAGTAAGAAATAAATGAAATTTTAACCATGCATTTTTAATGCAAATACACATCGAATTTTTTTTTTTAATAATAAAAACTCCCAAAATAGGCACTTTTTCATAGCTTTTATTTTTTTTCTCCATTAATACTAGATCACAATAAACGAAATTTTACCAGGCATTCTTTATGCAAATTCACATCGAATAATATTTTCCTTTTTTTTTTTTTCATTTGCAAGGCACTATGTTTTTCTAAATGAGCTTGATGGTTCACCTTAAAACATTAATTTGAAATATGAAATTCAACTGTAGCACCATCTTTCGTTATATATAAACGCTAGGCAAAGTATACTAGCACATCTAACGAAATATGTTTCAGCCCAAATTTGGCCACATATTCTCTAATGTATTTTATGTAGAATGTAAATTATATCTTTATTCTGGCACCGAAAAGCTTATTCTAATTCAATTTTCTAGTCAATTTCAAATTAA
This sequence comes from Nebria ingens riversi, assembly GCA_018344505.1. NCBI lineage: Eukaryota > Metazoa > Arthropoda > Insecta > Coleoptera > Carabidae > Nebria > Nebria ingens. The sequence continues at coordinate 2,835 of JADQWA010001096.1, forward strand.
CATATCAAAATTGTACACGAATCTATCTATTGGGTATTATTAGATCACAAGAATATTTATGGAAAACTCAACATCTTCAGAGGTATCAATTTATAATTCGGTGTCGAATTTGTATCGTTTATTGTGCTTCGATTAAAATAATAACTAAAAATAAGTAACCTTCCTTTTACTAAAATTATGACCATAATAAAAAGATATAGATATTGTTCCAACCTCACGTAAATTCTCTTATAAGTTAGCACACATGGATGATATAGAAATCGAAATAAATTAAATAGTTTTACTTTACATGAACTTTCATAACAAACTAGTATCCTTTAAAAGCCGGAACCTTGGTCTTGCTACTAATGATATTAGATATACAGTCGCTTTATTAAGTATTACTGATTATGAAGCAATATTAGTTATTAGACATAATTAACTACCCAGTTGGTGGCCTCTCTGAATTCTTTGATTGGTAATTTAATGATCTTTATGTACTCCTATTGTTGAACTGCGACGGTGTTAATGCATTATTTATGATAATCTTTTTATACGAATTTAACAGTATAATTATCTTGCATGGCGCACATTTATTAGTAATGCGCATCTTACTTTACTAATCAAAATGCTTACATACTCTTATCTAAAACAATCAACAGAGTAATAGGCTTACAATTATAACATTCAACGTTGCCTTTAGCATGTTATATAATCCACTTCTAATGCTGATTAAAACCAAAATGCTAGGTACTAATGCATTTTAAACATTTGCAGTTCAACTATTTAAAACACAGTTAACTTAATTTTGTTACCAAAGGAAAGCATGTAGTGTTTCAGGTAATAAATATATATTTAATATGGCGATTTTATATGAGTTTTTCGTTTATATCATTGAATCGAAACTAAAATGACAAAAGATCTTCATTGCATTATCTCTTTCGTCTAAATAAAGGTAGATTAATACTAAAAAAGACACTTAAAGTCGTGTAATGAACTGAGGTTCACTTAGATCAGTTTATAATTGACCAGACTCTTATCTTTGCGATAACAATTAATATAAGGTTTAGCAAAGACGCGCTAGCAAAACCAATCTGGCGTGTTAACTTTTATTAATTACTCGGTTTTTTTTTCCCAAAAATGTTGTTGGTAATTAAACGCAAATAATTTAAAGCGTTGTATTAAAAATGTTTAAAGAACCATACGTTCATTTATATTTGCTTAAATCGTGGGTGATAGACTATTCCTGATAAAGTATGATTGTTTTATTTTTAAGCTTATTCGATTAAATTTTCATTACCTTAATGTTTAATATAAATATATTTAAGCAGCTTTGCTGAATAAAAATAAATAAATCCCTAATAAGAACTCATTTTCATCGGCTCTTTATTTGTTAAAATTTATTTAAAATGTTTAAAACAGAAAATTGGAATATTTAATGCCTGCCACATTGACTTTGTGACTGAAAATGAGTGGCAACTAACTTATAATTGTGTATACCTACATGTTTATTGCGAAAAGAGCATATAAAGCCATTTTGTAGCTAAACCTCCGGTGAATTCAAAGGCGATTTTTTTATAAAAATGCGTGCCTCACAAAAAGTAATAAAAATACTGAAAAGGTGTTCTCGCTTTGGCAGGTGGCAACTGATTACATCATTCGGTCTTTGTTTGATGATAACCTAGACAGCGAGAGTATATTTTTTGTAAGAACTGAAGATAAAACGATTATTTTTCGTCCAATACCTATCTCACGTGCATTGTTTAGTTTTGTATGCAGCATTTCACAACGATATAAAATACTGTGATTTGAAAAAAGTATAATCTAAACTACCTAGTTCATATTTAGTTAGTTAAGGCCGTCGTTAAATTAATAAATCGAGACGCAGTCTTAAGTGTTGCTTGATATGGACAAGTACATAATTGTGATAAAATGATGCTTTTTACTTTCTTTTACGAAGTAATAAGTAAGTATTGTAACCACGAAAAAAAAAATTCTCGAAATTTGAACGGAAATACGCCTTTTGACCTTCCCTGAATCGAGTCTGACTATTTTTGGAATGACGTCTGTGTGTGTGTGTGTGTGTGTGTGCGTGTGTGTGTGTGTGTGTGGGGATGTGTGCGCTCTACATCCTACACTGTTGACGATAAAATTATGAAACTTTACATTTACGATTTGTATATGCCT
>JADQWA010001096.1:7500-46423 GCA_018344505.1 Nebria ingens riversi
ATTATACAAATATTTTTCTTTATTAGATTTTTTTTAACACAAAAAAACCTTATATAATTAAAACTTTTAAGTTTATATTAAACATATTACTTTTGTAGTATAGGGTTTATTTCAAGCGGTAGGAATTGTAATCTTATTATATGTACACCAAATAGACTTAACATGAATCTTCAAATGAGAATTTGCGTCAACTTTGGTATTTACGAGTGAGTGACCAACAAACATCCAAGCCACAAAACTGTGTTAAATTTAAGGCTAATGATATATTTACATTTTCGGAATCTAATTCTCTATAATGGAGGGTTTCCACTACGTCAAATTTTTACGTAAAAACATGATACAATATAAGTCCTAAATAATAGATATATGCGCATTAAATTCTGTATATTATAACACTTACTTTTGTATTCCGAGATTCACGACTCCAATTATCGGTACATATGATACTCCTCTCGTTCTCTTATCTATCCGAGTCGAGACAAGGCCGATAGATCCTGGCCTATACATTACAACAATTACAGTACTCTAAATTGAATATATTTTTTTTATAAAAATACTGAAACATAATCTTTTGGTTAAAGTGAGACTTTCGTTAGCAATCTGACAGTTGCAACAAAATACATAGAAAGCATACCCTACGAATGGATTTGCCCTTTAAGCCAGGGCAAAGTTTATGTTTTGGGGGGGGGGGGGGGCGGGGGGGGAACATATCAAGAAAACACATTCGATGAATTATCTGGAAATATCCATCAGCGATTATATGTTTTTTTTTACTAAACGTCAGATTGCCAACGAAAGACTCACTTTTACCAATCTTTTTTCATGTATGAAAGTTCATTTATCCACACGAGTAACTTATTTATCAATCTTAATCACATATATTATGACAACGGTATTTACACAAAGCGTTGCAAAATTATATGTCATGGTTGGCAATTGTCATCCTTACCTCTGAATTAAATACCACCCTATCTATAGGTCACTTATTTATTAAAGACGTGTGTTTTAGACATAGAATATCCTGGAAAGACTCTTAAAATGATTGGATTCAATTCAAAAATGTAAATATACGCATAGAGAACAATAAACATTATAATAATATTTCATTATATAGGCTGTAAAACACGTAACTATGATAAGTTGTATACTATTTTTATATAGTCTGTATTCTAATTTGTATGTTTAGTAAATTTTACAATATTCAATTTATAATAATTAGACTGCGTAGTTAAGAAACTAGTGCAGATATGAGAGTGAATGAGGTACCTAGATAAATTAAAAAGCATGACTATGATTTGCATATATTATCGTCAAAGTTGTATTATTTAAAATGATAGTATTTGTTTAAATGGTTTTTTAACAAAAATAATATATTGAGATAACTAAAGTGGAAGGATCAAAGGATGGTGTTGATAATAGTTTGACCAGATTTTCTATTCAAATACCACATATTTGATATTAAAATATAGCTTTCGTTTGTTACAATATGAAGAATATATAAAAATTACAACCAAAGTAAAGCCCATCTCTATTCTCTATCGGACTGTAGTATAATTTACAAAAAATAAAAATAAAATCTGAAAAATATATCCTATTCATTATATATTATAACTAGACATTGGTTAGTTTTCAAATAAATTACATACGAGGGTGGTCTGAAAAGTTTCCGACCTCAACATGAAGATAGCAGCACTCGTAAATAAAAGCTAGGGAATTTCGTGTTCATCTGTTGACAGTTACTCACCAAAGTTTCAGCCGTTTTGGACGCGAAGTTGTTATATAACAGTCGTTGGAGTGAGTTGATGTGAGTGTTTTTATGAAAATGGACAAAATCAAGTATCGAGCTGTCATCAAATATTTGTTTTTGAAAGGCAATACGCCTACGCAAATGAGTTGGATTCTGTATATGGGGACTCTGTGCCATCATTTACCACAGTGAAATTTTGGGCAGCTGAATTTAAACGTGGCCGTAAGAGCTTAGGAGACGATGAACGTTCGGGACGTCCAAACACTGCAACTACCGACGAAAACATCGCCAAAGTTCACGAAATGGTGCTAGACGACCGCCGAATTAAAGTGAGAGAGATGGCAGAGGTTATGAACATGTCAAAAGAACGTGTTTGTCATATATTAAATCAACATTTAGACATGAGAAAGCTGTCCGCGCGTTGGGTGCCGCGTTTGCTCACGTTAGACCAAAAACGTGTTCGAATTAAGATTTCCAACGCTCTGTTAGGCGCAGTTTGGGCGCAATAAATCCAAGTTTCGGCGCCGATTAATTACTGTAGAGGAAACTTGGATACACCATTTTGTTCCCTCATCTAAAAATTGCGCTCGGAGGACAGAGATTTTCGTCAAATGAAGAGGCAATCACCTTCGTGAACAATTATTTTGCAGAGAAAAACGCCAAGTTCTATTTGGACGGATTACAGAGATGGGAGCATCGCTGGGAGAAGTGTGTAGAGTTACAAGGAGAGTATGTTGAAAAAATAAAAAATAAAATTCTGAAAAAATGTCTTGTATCTTTGTTAGGTCGGAAACTTTTCAGACCATCCTCTATATACCTAAAGGTTATTTTTAGAAATCCTGAAGAATCTCTTTAAGGATGCATTTTAAATTGCCTTATATTGAATATCAATTTAAACAAAAACATAAACTTTTATCTTAACATGCTATTAATATTCCACAAGGGTTTCTTTTTGCGTACGTAAATACATGTGTGTATTATCATTCGCTTTCTTTAGCACTAGCATCTATGTCTATAGTATTAGTATGCGAGGTTAGGATGGGTTAGGTAATCACGGCGTATGACGCTAGCCACTTCACGCTCGATGTGTCACACAAACAGCACACACGTTCCGGAGATGGTACCCTATTAAATGTTCTCCAGACATGCACTGTCACACCGTGCGTATTATAATCTAATATTACGCCGAGATAGAGGCTAAACATTTGATGCTTGTTGTAGCGTACCAACTGAGATTAAAATCGGGGGCATACGGTTAGGAATGAGTGCATACAAAGCCTCTGGTCAAATTGCTTTTACCAGCTGTAGTGCAATTTACGTGTAATCTACTAACATTTTGTCTACTTTGTTGTACGAAAATGTATGTATGTTTGCACTTAACTTTATGTTGTAAGACAATGCTAAATTTATGTTGTTTGAAAAAGCTACTTTATCTATTTTAGATCTATTTCACTTTAAAATGAACTACCTGCCCTTTAAGATACATTGCATGAAGGAAAAATGTAATTATTGTATAAATGCTTACACATTTATATTCGTTTTGTACAAAATATACTAGTGTTCTTCTGCATAAAAGTGTATTCTTATTCATATTATACATACATATACTAATATTGGTCCCATGTAAGGAATTATATAGATTTGATAAACATACATTATTTACAATAAATTCTATAAACATTTAAAAACAAGTAGCAAAATATGTTAATTAATATAAAACTGTTTTAGCAAATCTGTATGTCAAAATCGGAAACCAATATTTTATTCGTAGCTTTTATAAGTGATTATGATGTTATTTAATAACGACATACTTCAAAAACTAATTTTTGTGCACATGCAATTATGGCTGGAAATTGCATCAATCTGCTTTACATAGCAGAAGAAATCGCTTCGGTTAGCAATTGTATGGTCTACCCACAATCGTTAAAATGGTTTATTACTGTAAGCTTATTTCCGTACACACAGGGAAGTATTCACCAATAAAAAGTAGTTGTTTACTTCTATTAAATCTTGACGGATTCTATACCGATTTTTTTTTTTTCAAATTATAAATAATACGAAAAATAAATACACCATCATTTGTTATCACTTGGTAACTTCCGCATATTACTTAACTGTTGAATAATATTAATTGAACAGTTATGCTATCCAAATAAGTACAAAGAAGAGATCTAAAATGATGGCTAATTTGAAAAAAAAATAGTCAAATTATTTATCTAGTTACCGCCAAACATCTTAATTTATCCTATAATATATGGCATTAAAGAAATCTTGATATGTTTAGAAATAAATTATGATCAGAAAAGTCAAGGTTTTTTTTTGTAGGTAAATAGAAACAATTTCTTTGTACTTTTCGAATTATGTAATTATAGCCATATTGGAGAAATAAAAATACAATACAGTTTATAGTAGTGTTTGCCAAAAAAAGATAAAATATAATTTTCTAGCCATATATCATTCAATATGAAAAACAACAAAAAAATTAAGATTCAAAAACTTCAGTTTTATATAAATTCAGTTTCTATTTTTGATAAAATTTCAGTCACTGTGTCAGTGTACATCCAAATCAGAATATTGAAATAAGACTGAAAAACGGCCGTTCTCAAAACAGCTTCAATGAAAACACATGACGAACAGACACTTATTATTATTTACACGTACTTGTGTGTCAAAATGAGATAAACATTTCAGATTTTTAAACAATAATCAATACGAATGCACTTACAGAATTGTATTTATTCATCTATCGATAAAGTAGTTGTTGGGAAACCAATTATCACCAATAGTTAGTGATCAACAAGCATAAGCAATAAGGTTAGAAAATTGTTTATATTTTATTTTATTTGAGACCTGGTGTAGTAACAAATACGTCAGTTAATTATTTACGCTATATTTTTGTTGCATTATTATAATAATATGCTAGTATGCATTTTCCCAAGTTTTGTTTTGCTATTTAATACATTATAAGTGGATTAGAAACAAAGAACATATTTATTTAAAATGCTCATAAGTCTGCCTGAAGTACGAGGCAAGTTCAACAGTTTAGCCAATTGCATAAATATAATCACATTCTTTATGATTTTAGCTAATTGTTAGTAACTAAATATTAAATTCACGTAGCTGGAGTAGAGGTATGCAAATATTAAATACCGATTCTGAATTGTGATTAAATATGTTATTTATTACAACGAGAATTTGCAATAAAGCTTTGACGCACGTTTTATATTCACTAATTATATTGTATTCGTTGTGCAGTGGAATTCAGTGAATATAAACTTGAAGCAATAGAATGTTTTGTATTTACAAACTCAACAGACATCAACCAAATATAACAGCTACCATTTCTGTTTGCTTCTTGTAATTATCTTGTAAAGTTATACGCAAACGTGCTGAACGCGGAAAAATAAAAGTTTTGTCGTAAATCTTGAACAGAAATAAATGCGTAACTTTATACCGTGTCACGGCTGTAACGCAACTTGCAATAGAAAGTTTGTGATTTCATTTCATGGGGCTAGTAAGCTTCGTCTTTAAAATACAGAGGCAAATATATTGAGAAAATATGAGATTAATTCAAGTGCTCTTTATTAATTCTAAGTAATTGAATTTGATATAATTAAATGGTCTCGATTAATATCAATAAAATAATAGTATGGTTGTTCTTTTATATATAAGTTAAAACTTGTTATAGACTTATATACAGATCGCTTAATTAATTTCGTCAGTAGTCGATAAAGATTATATAATATAACGATATTGAGAACTTTAAAGATTAAAATTTAATTAATTTTTACAATATTACAGAGCAAATTAATTTCGTTCGAGTCAATCGATTGAAATTTTTTAATTAATTGCTATATAAGTAATTTTGATACCAAAATATTAATAGATTCATGTGAATAGAATTTTCAATGTTTTTAAATAAAATCCGTATTCTTGAACATTTCTATACGACGTTTTATTATAGCGACATATTATTTGGTATGAACCAAAGCATATTTTAGAACCTATAGAAAAGCAGCACATATTCAAATCAAATAATAAATAAAAGCTCATATTTTATTTTCCAAACTAAAATTAGTGTAAAAACACAAAATAATAATTCACATATAAACTGCTAGCGAGAATGTAGTCATAATATTTATTTACAAATAACGGTCTTAAATTAAATTATAAGAGTAGAACAAGAATGATATTTTTTAAGTGACAAGTAAACTTCAAAAATACCGATAAATATTATCTTTATCCAAAGTTTAAAATGCTCTTCGAGCGTATAAAAAAAGATTTGCCCAGACTTATGCAGAAATACATTTTCGGTATTTTTACATCGCATGGAAAATACCATAAACTGTCAGTTTATCAAAAAACATACTTTTCTGAAATTCGAATTTAAATTAGTATTAGCCACACATTTGTGGTTGTGGAAATTATATTTCCAAATGTAATTTATAAGATGCATTAAAGAGAGATAGAAAGAAAAATTCCGTAAGCATAGATCTATGAAAAGTGGGATAAAATGTAGCATTTATATTCTCTTGTGAAACATAAAAATGCACTCCTGAATTGAATAATAACAAATACAGTCGACGTCAAGCACGATAAAGAAAACGAAGATTTACTATATTAGCTTACCATGCTTGTGCACTTTTGAAAATTAAATTATGAACATTAACGTTGCTGGCTTTATAGTTATACCTGTTACAATTTAAAATTGCAAAATATAAGTTTTAATCTAAACCTACTACTCGCTGCCAAACCGGTTTATATATAGTATACTCATTTCTGATGGTTGTTACTATATTAGAAGTTTGCAGATTCAAAATCGAAGCAAGCAATCTATTTAGGCATCTGACAGTCGGATCAATTGAATCCGAATAAAAAATTGATCAACAAATTTAAGAAATTACAAAGATACATGTCAATTTTGAAATGTCACAAAATGACATCACTTACATACATACATATCATCATGCCTATTCCCATAATATCGGGTGGCAGAAAACCTTTACATTCATCTCACAACTTGACAATCTCTCGCCATTCAACTCTATCCTTACAATCTTCTTTCGATTCATTCAAATTCATTAGATTCTTCATACATTCTTCTATTTCACTTGCTCACAACTTTTCTTTCACAGCACTTAAATATTTAATTTAATCTAAATAATAATTTTTAATAACCAGTCGGAAAACGTAGGCACAGTTTGCAATATCTTGCAGTATTATGCAATGGCTGTCGCATTGGTCGAGCATTCAAATCCAAATTGCATCACATTATCTGTGAAGCGGTGAAAGCGCATACACACCATAAATCTATTTATATTTTTCGACTCTCACCTACTCTTAAGTAAAATTAGAAATATTTATAATTTTAGTAAAATAACTTTTCCTAAATTCATAAGAACCCATAATAAATAATTCGACAAAAGCAAAACTTTCAAACTTAAATTGTGCCTCCAGTTCTTGCCATATATAGTGTATTCGTTAAAATTCAACATGACAAGTAATAACAATGAGTACTGTAGTTATGATATGTGGTCGTTTTGATTATAATTAGGCTGTTGTTATGAAAATATATTATGTTCTTGACAGCTTGAGTGGAAGTGCTTTTGTGGCTCTATAATTTTAGACAAGATACTAAAACCAGTAATTTAATCTGATACTATGAAACTTGATGGCTCTATTAAAGTCAATTCACCTCTTATTAGTGAATTAGTAGAAATTTGCCATTATTACAACATCCTGCACACATATTATTGAACTAGTATATTAAACACACATACGAGTTTATGCAATTCAATATTGAATTAGTATGATATAGTTACATTTGCATTGCTTTACTTTGTTTATTCGAAGGTAAATAAAGTCAGTATACACCATACATTGTCCAGGAAATCAATACAATTACCATAAAAAGAATTTATAAAAACTAGAAGCTTTGCAATTTACATAGACCTAGTGCTAGCTGTCACAAATAATATGTCGAAAGTCCTAACCAATCAAAATCATTGTACTACTCTCACAATGGAAAGCACGTATTCAGCTTCTTCTACCCGTAAAAGATAGAAATCAAATGTCAGCAGCAGATTTTTAGGGTAAAATAAAATAAATAAATTCGCTCTCAACAAATTTTGCTCGTCAAATGAAAGAAAAAGTGTTTTAGACAGAAATTTAAATATTTAATTATAACGACATCTTCAATGCTTTCTACCAAGTCTGAATACATTTATTACTAAAATGTTAACCATAATATTAGGTATTAGCTTCAATTTGAAATGATGCAAACCGTATTCTTAATGCACAGTAAAAACATTGAATTTTATCACTTTTTGAATTTGTTTTTAAGAAAGTGTAAATTTTTTTTTTTATTAAACTTGAATTATGAAATAAGTTTGAAACATCAAATTAGGGTAAATGCGTTCTTAAACATAAATATAATTGTGTCGTATCAGGAGAATGTTTTTACTGATTTGAAAATAAATGACTGCAATCCTTAGAATAACATGTTCTTTTATTGTCGTCATTCAAGATGCAACTTAATTTTTTTTTCCTACTTTAAATACCAAATAACAACTCAATTGAATTAATGCAAAAAAATATGCTTGATTATTGAATTTTGAAATATATTTTAAATCTTTTGGAATGTGTTTTTTGTTATATTGATGCAAAATGTCAATGTGTATTTCAATAGGACACATTCATACATAACGTCATGCCTATTTCCATCATATGGGGTGGCAGAAAACCTTTACATTCATTCTCATCTTGACAATCATTCAATTCTATCCTTACCGCATTGCATATAATTCACGGACAAATAAAATATAATAAATCAAAGTTGGCTTAATATATTTTTTTTTATCTTCAGACTAGAAAGTAGAATTTAGGTAAACATTGGCGTTACATGAACTTGGTCTAAAACTTTTAATGATGTCATTATGAATAAAATTTTAATTTCTGGAGAATAAAGACTTTTATAAAATACCATTCAAGTAATAAACAACATTGGTTAACTTAAGTTCAATTTTTTTTAGTTGTTCATTCGTAATTCTTTATTACACTCGTTTAATTTTAAAGTAAACCATAAAATGCATTATATAAAATCAGTATAGAACTAGTCGTAAGTCTTTTCTTCATAAAATGTATTAAACTCAAGTTTTCATAATAAAAATGAAAATAATTTGGTTAATTTCTAAACTAAACTATATTCTAACTCACAAATCTGGACTTACACGAAATTATCACGCCAAGTGCAAGCAACCCACCGTACTCTGTTTAATGTTGAATTGAGCGGATTTTCTGTAGAGTTAAAGGAGTTTAATGTGACTTTCGCATTGGTGAGTGTGACTAGTTTTACCCGAGTAACCGTGGTCACATCTGGTTACGCTCTACATAGGTCCACTGTGAGAACTTAGTTAACAAAAAAAATTCTAACATAATTTTGAAAACATATAAAGTTCTATGTGTATCTACGTTATACAATGAATATGTATTTGCATATGGAACTAAATTTGAATAAATTTATTTTCAAACCTATATAGTCAAAAATTTGGGTCGACCAGTTTTTTTTTTTTCCGGTTCCATAACGGCTGCACTTACAGTAAAAATAGTTAGAATTAAAATTAAAGATTTTTATATTTAGCACTACTTTCGGTTGAAAATTTTCTTCAAATAGTATACCGGTTATAGTAAAATTGTTATTGAAATTATTAAACTTCTTAATTATGTTGTCATAGTTACGTAGGTAAGCTAATCTATATTTAATAAATCATGTGAACTATACCTTCCTCAACAGGAAAACATAATAGACTAAAATAATTTTGACTTTGATATTTGACATCGATTCTTCCAAATAGATTTGGAGAGAAGTGTTTTTAAGGTTAGGGATATATTTAAAATATTGTAGTATTAAAGAATATATTCTACAAGATATTTAATTTATTTGTAAAATAACAAATATCTGGTCAAAATATTTATTGATATATCATGAATGATTATATTTCCTTCAATTTTTAAATTTTGTATTTTATTATCTTTTCTATCTAAACTGATAACTGCTCTGTATAAGAATCCTAGTGCAAAGCACTGCAGATGTTTTTTGTTACGAAATTGTTCATCAAACTAAATCCTATTTCAACTTCACCAGAGCTAACAACTATAACTTTAATTATTTTATTATGTTCTTTTATAATCCTCAGTATATCCAAACCAAGTAAATCCTCCAATTCTATTATATCTCGAAAATCGTTAAATGTAATTTTTTTTAAATTTTGAATAACTCTTCTACTTCTTCCCATCTTTCCAGGGTGGCATTATATGTTCTTTTGAATGTATTATGGCAAATACAGACGAATATTGTTCAATTTTCTTTTGAAAAAACCTGTTTTTTTATTGAATTAACTGTGATCTTGTTAAAGATATGTGTTTTTTCTGGCCTGTTGATTATTATATTTTTGTAGGTATCAGATTTTAACAAACCAATGTTTTGCTGCTATACCTACTAAAACTGAGTGATCTTTTAATTTTAACTGTTTTTACTTCTGCAAGTTGCAAAATCAGTTCTGCCACCCCATTTGATGGGAATAAGCATGAAGTAATGTGTGTATGCACGTATGAATAGACAACGGCAAAATGTATGTAGAACTTGATGCGAATGATTTACATGTATATGCGATCTTAAACATCATTTTTTGTTCGCCTAACGTTCTATTGTATTTGATCATACACTTCTTGCATTTAAGGAAATAAAAATGATTTTACTAAAATTTTAACAACAGACTCGCCGTCTCTGCCATATTTCAACATCTGTCTCGGCGAGCTCCTGCGAGCCTCCTGATTGATACCACTGAAAGTAATTTAATTATTTTTTCCACATCTGGTATTATTTCAGATGTTATATTAACTAGCATTAGTATTGATTAATAGCACATAATTTAACTATTTGGTAGAACTGTGAGTATACACATAGACCCTGTACTGATATGGGTAAAACAACTCTGAACTTGATTGCCCTTCAGCACCATGGGGTGTAAATTATTTTATGCAACCTGAACAAGACCATTTTCTGCTGAAGTTTTTCGCAGAAGTCATTTGTAGAAGCACTATTTCAATGAGTTTATTACTATCGGCTAATTCTTGCGTTGAAAATAATAGCTCACGTAATCCATCTTTTTAGAAATCAGAGCGAGGAGATTAATCATTTAAAAACATTTAATTTCATACAATTCTATACTGTACTTCTTAATAGTTTATAACTGCTTAAAAATATTTTTACTGGTTACCAATTCAGTTAATCTTGTAGGTGTAAGTCGTGTAAAATAATAACAAAAATAAGTCTAAAACATAAAATTGCAGAAGTTTGTTGATCTTATTGACCATTTGGGTTTCTATTTTATCATGGTTATAAGGCACTCTTGGAATACAACTTTGCAGAAATAAACATTTCGTTATAAATATTACTTTTTATTATCATAAAATAAGAAAATAATAAAAATCATCATAAATTATGAGATTTCTCTAAATTTTTCAAAAAAAGCTACTGAGTATTACAAATATTTCTTCTTCCGCTATGTAATATATTATGTCTAGTCTAGTTTGTATAAAAACGCTTACTTGAGGGGCCTACATCTGTGGGTACATCACTTACCTATTTATCCACGATTGGATACTGAAAACACTTCCGTACACCTGCACATCTCACATGAAATTTACCAGGCGAACTACGCTCCGCTTTTTAACGGAAGAATTATACGACAGTGACCTCTAATCAAAATTGTTCTGTCACCAGCACTCCCCTTAATCAAAAACTGAAGAAGTCTATACATATTTCTTTCTCAACACAAACCTTTTAGAGAACTAGAGTTTATTTATATTGAATTTTGGTTTTAAAAAATCAAAATGGATTGTCAGTGATGAATGGGCTGAAATAACTAAAGCAAAATGTCCTGTCAAATTGTCCATGCCGTTAAGATTCAGCAAAATGATGATAAATTACTATTTCGCCGTTAGAGTTCGACAAGCGATACAGGACAGTAGGTCGAACTATCCATTTGCATTGAAGTGGGTTTCTAGATTCGATATTTAGAAACCACATGATTGACAACGTACTGCTAAGTGCGTAGTGCCAAACAACATAATTTGCACGTTTCTAGAATAACATAAATGTCTCATTCAAATGTGCGGTTAATCAAAGATAGTAATGACATAATTGTAGCATACTTGCAATTTACTTATGCAATTTCACAGAAGCAATCTAAGTAGTCATCTAAAACTTCTTTATATGAAGAATAATAAAAATATTAGTATTTTCTTCTCACCACATTCAAAAGACCCATATAACTATTTTTGTTAGGATCTCGCAAACCATGTAATTATGTATTTACAATAATTATGGTTTTTATTTTTTACCTTTTGTGTTTTGTTTGTGTTTTATAACTAATAGCAATCTATAATCATGATAGAAAACATCTACAGGGTCTTGTTGGACTTTGGTATATGTAATAGGTATATTATGTTTATATAGGAAAGGATATCAAAATATAAATTTTTAAATATTCAAAAAAATATAACTATCCATAACGCTATATTAGTAATTAAAATGGCCGGACGTTTTTGATCTTCAAAGGAAAATTAGAAGTATTTTATAACTAATAGCAATCTATAATCAAGATAGAAAACATCTATAGGGTCTTGTTGGACTTTGTTATATGTAATAAGTATATTGTTTATATAGGAAAGGATATCAAAATATAAACTTTTTAATATTCACGAAAATATAACTATACATAACGCTATATTAGTAATTAGAATGGCCGGACGTTGTTCGATCTTCAAAGGAACTAAAAACCTAACGAAATATTTAGATAATATTTATTATATTTTAAGGCCTTTAAAACATTTTTCCATTTATCACAAATCGATATTAAATGTCAAATCCAAAATTATTTGAGTCTATTTTTGTTTTCCCGTTAAATAATTGACTGGCATATTTGATACGATTTATTAAATACAATTTCCTATATCTATGTAACTATGGCTACTTTTAATTCAGTAAATTAAGAATAGGGAGGTAGAATAAAATTTATATTTAATAAATAATTATATATTTCGAAATATACACATAAAGATATGGATTAAAGATACTTTATGTTTCAATTATGATCTGACTATTTTTTAAATAATTATTAAACATTTGCATATTTTGAATTATTTATTTTCGCGGTGAATTGATCACTCAACATGCGCTAACAAATGCTAGGGAATTATTTTATTCCTCCGTTGAACATATATGTCAAAACGAATGTCAGTTCTGTGACAAGCGCTAAAATGACAAGCAGTAAATACCAATAAAATAATGGGTAACTTCTCCAGTAAATTGTTTGACACAGGCTTGCATGTATACGTATCTGTCACCCAAAAACTTACACATAACTTAATAGAACATATTGTAATTTTAAATTATAAAATTTTATAAAACTACTGATATTTATAACAATCTAAATAAACAATTTTCCGTTTTTTTTTTTAAATATTAAATAAAATATTTTTATATGTGGCAACATGGTTTAGCGCATGTTGAGTCATAACACTAGTTCCTTTTTATCAGCACTTTTTGAGGTGGCGCTCGTAATTGTTAATTTATTTAAATTATTATAAATTAATGGTTTGCATAATCGAAAAAATAATCACACGGGGAGCTTTAAGGAACTACTTTATAGATTTAAACAATAAAAAAAAACGTTCTACCATGCTATTACTATAGCAATTTTCTTGTAACTGGTATATTTTCTCAAGTAGCTTTTCAAACAAAAGTTGTGTTTCGGAGATATTGCAGAAACCGCAAAGAATGACTAGAGTAAACATGCACTTCCGATTTGAATATTCTTTTCAAAAATGAAAGATTTTTTTGCCAGTCATATACAAGTATTAAGTTTAAAGTTTCATAAGTTTACCTATTTAGCTGTAGAACGCTCATTCACTTACAGACACATAAACACAGTCGTCATTCCAATAATAGTCAAACTGGATTCAGGGAAGGTCAAAAAGTGCATTTCTATTAAAACCTCTAGTTCGAATTTATTCATGATTACAGTACTTACTTATTACTTCGTATAAAAAGTAAAAAATTGTTCTTACTATAAAACAAATATTAATCAGATGACACTTTTATTCTACTTCTAAAACCAGTCGAAATACGTTCGAGCAGTGGAAGTGTAGGTTAAAAACAAAAAGATTATACTGGAGTAACTTAAACGGTTATAAAACTTTTGTTTTTAATTTAATAGATATAAATGACAGCGGCGTCACGACTTACGCAATGACACGCACGTCTTTTTCAAAGGCTAGATACTAACATTTCCATAACTATATAGATTCTGAGCGAATCTATAATTCCGTAAGCAAAATCAGTAAAATTTTGAAAAACCTGTAGTTCCATAATAAATACATATTTAAAGACAATATATTGCTAAAAACAAGAATTATGTTCGATATATTTTATAAATGTCACAAATGTTTGATTTGCAACTCAATTAAAATGTTTAAACTCTATCAAAATTTTACAGATTCTCGTTACAGATCTATAAATTTGTATCAAGAGTATACAAGGAATGCCTACAATACCCTTTATTTCGTCTATTCGATGAGACTTAAAAGTCAAATATGAAGTATTGTTATAGTAAATTAACTACTCATACTTCAGTAGATTAACGTTGACTCAACCCTTACATCAGTGTTCTATGTATGTATGTACATACATACATACCTATATAATCCAGAATGTTGGATGTTCCAATAGCTATGGCTTCTTGCAGTATAGTTGTATGTATCGATTAGTTTCTACGCTGTATATTTCAAATTATATATCAAGCTGTAAAACGTACAAACAGTTTCGTTTCCACAAATTTCCAAATCATGATCAACTTTTGGATACGAATTCCTAAGAAAACTTTAACAGACTTCAAATCTTTATATCTATCATATGTTATATTGAACATAGCATAGCAATCGATATTTATTTTGTTGGTTAATTATAGACTAGATAGTGAAGTCGACTCAAAATTTTGGAAGGATTCCGTGAAATATTTGTCTGTCGTTTTTTGTCTCGATACTTACGTAAATCTTGGCTAATCTATTTTGTTATGTTAAGTAACCTCTCGTTTTGCAGAATATGATATACAGGTATAAACTACATCTTGAGTAGCTGAAAAATGTTACATTTATACAATTTCTACATAATAGCCTTATACCCCAGACCATGATGTTGGAAAACTATTAATCAGAAGTAAGTGCTACTTTAACTTTGCTAGGTAAATTTTTGTCGTAAATATTTATGCGGTGTAGTCAAAATCCGCATTCTAGAAGATAATCGAACACAGGATAAATTAATGAGCAAATTATTATAAAGCAATTGTACCATATTAAATTTGATTGGATTGTCAATTTATCTTTATTTCTACCGATGTTAAGACTAAAAGATACGTTAATATTAATATCTAATAAGCATATTATAATTCGGTAAACGGTATTATAACTATTTCTAACGAATTATCTATGTTTAATCATAATCTAATAATAATCTTTCCCATATCTTAATAGCTTGCAGGTTACTGTATTTGGTAGGTGATATATATTTAAACTATTACATATGTTACCAAAACATTATCATCATAGGCACCCTAAAATTTACATGGCAGACGCGCCAATATTATTCTGGCATTTAACTTTATATTCACTTAGCCAGAACAGAGGCGCAGATGCACCATGTGCCCAGTGATGGGACAGTAGACGAGAAAAAGTGCAGATATTAAGATTTGCTACATATGGTACACAAAACATATGCTCAAGAAAATATAATAATTTAAAATTGTAGCGCGGGGCCACCGCTGGCACTCTTTGGTAATATCACTAGTTCATAAAATCGTATAACAAAACTTATCGTTTTACTTTCTTATACGAAGTAAAACAGAAGTATTGTAATAACGAAAATCTTAAAACTTTACTTAACTTAATTTAATATTTACAATGTAATATTAATCAATTTGTCAAGAGCGTTTAAATATTCATAAGTATCTAACATTTTCTTTATTTTCTAATAATAATAGTTTAACAAAATTCATGTAACTATTAATATAAATAGCCCATTAATATTGGCGATGCAACGGTTCATTTTCAAATAAGTAAATACTGACTTCTCTTTCATTTTAACCAATTACCTAAATAATGCAAACGAATGCTGAATCATACCAAAAGTATATTTCTGTACCAATTAAAGAACAGAACTTATTTTGTTCCGTATTATATTTTATTTGGTAGTTTCAACAAAACTTTTTGAAAAAGAAAGTTGAACCCCAATTAATATTCATTCACAAAAGTTATACATACATACATAAATATATATATATATATATATATATATAATATATATATATATATATATATATGTATATATATATATATATATATATATATATATATATATATAATACATAATATATATATATATATATATATATATATATATATAATATATATATATATATATATATATATATTTACATTTAGATAGTATAAAATGTTCAACACAAAAACGTGCTTTTGTGTCGAAAATTTTATTTTATCTAAATTTAAAAAAAACATGTAATTTTTAACAGTGTTAAAGGTATATTTCTCGTTTTTCCATACAATTTATCTGATAAAGTGCAGAGAACTGGCTCGAAATATTGAAAAGATTAAACTAGCGCAATAACAAATAATCTGATTTTTTTAAATTCTTCCTTTAAAAAATCATATATATATATATAGAGAGAGAGAGAGAGAAATAAATTTAGCCTCAATTTGGTAAGTATCTGAAAAAGAGGACCGTCAAATTTTGGTTTTACGAGCGAACGACAAGTAAAATCCAAATATATGAGTATGGAGATATATATATATAATTAAAATAAAATTTAAACGAAAAACCAGCAGTACAAAGATTAATGAATTTTAAAGGGAACGTATACACACGCATGAGCGATCGCACATGTGTCCGCATACTCTCGCGTAATATTCTACTCCCCCGGGTAAAATATATACTTTAATTTTGTGATGGAACCGTTCCTTCCATGCTCCTGTCTGTGCTTTGTTCATGTCACTGCTGGTTAATTTAAATTAAAATGGACGAAAGATCATCATTCACAGCGAGTACGTGTTTTACAGTAATAATGTAGAATGAAAATAAAATTTGGCGGCCAATTGGTTGGTTCGATAATATATTAGCTACTCATCTATTTAATCCTTGTTGTTGTGCAGATGTTTTTGTTTATATTTTTCTATTAACCTACAATTTTCTATTAATTACGTTAAAAGTTTGCATAATTTTTATGGATATATATTATAATGCTAAGGTTTACACAGCCATATATTTTCTTCGACTTCACAATAATTTACCAATCAATAACATATTCTTTATTCGAATCTATCTGACTTACCAGCTAGTATCAATTTATAACCTCAGGTAGGAAAATATATTTATCTCCGAATATTATTTTTCATTCATCAAAGAGTAATTATTTATTTTATATTTATAATAAGACACTACAGATACAAGTAGCATGAAGCAACGTCTCCTTCCTTTTCAGGAATAAATTATACAGTAGCTGTTACTTATGCAGAATACTAACATCCTTCTAACATTTGTCTATATTCTCACAGTCTTTAGCATATAGGTACATATGTATATATCATAAATGATATTTCTATAACAGAGATCTACTACGAAATGAGCTTCAATATACGTTTTGATAAAATAAAACAAATTTTGTTTCTTTAGCATTTACTTACAGCACATATCTGGTACTTAAAATGCCTAACCAAATCGCATTACAGTAAAGTATTTAACCTGCGTGAATTTAGCAATAACGAAAAACAGTAACAAAATGAGTCTTACCGATCGAAGTTATCGCACCCAATGAAAACTCACACTATTAAGTAAACCATGACAAATAAGGACATGTCACTTATAATATGATGATATATTAAGTTCAATCCCTACTTAGGGATTCTGTCAAATTTTAAGAGACAAAACGTAGATCAAATTTAAAAATCTAGTTATTTAATATTATTAAAACGTAAATGAGTGGATGTTTCAACCATTATTAAGGGTTAAGTATGTTTTATCTAAAATAGATTGTTGAATATTCACACACATTATTAATAAATTGATTGGAATGATTAACATTTAAGAAATTAATTAACTTGACTGTAGACAAATTACTATCCCAAGACAGGTACGTGTACCTTATAGAGCACGGACAATTTGAAGTAAAGCACAAATTAAATCAGCTGTTAATGCATCACAAATGTAATTGTTCTTAGATATATTATCGACGTTTAGCATTACCAGTGACTTATTCGTGCTAATGTAGTATTCAACATCAACATTAAACATCAAATCTGTATTTGTCAATACATTTTTATAATTTCCAGTGGAGTTGGACTTTAATTGCCATTTTCCAGTTACATATACCGTTGCTCCTTTCTTACCAGAGAGAAAGAGATTTTTTTCACAATTTGATATTCCTAAAATATTCCTCAATAGTAAACAGTATAGAATAATAAACTATTAAAATTCCTGTTTTAAGAGTATGGAATAATGTAAAAAATCTCTCAAAAGAAAGGAACAATTACAAACAACTGGAAAACGATAATTCAACAAGAACACCACTGAAACTTGAAGTTGCAGTTCTCGTATACTGACGAGAGTTGTTTGTTTGGTTTGTTGAATTTTTAAACAGTATTTTCGTTTAGCTTAATGCTTCTTGTGGGTATATCTTCGCAGCTGGGAATTTCAATACATAATTGTACTATATAGTAAGCACACATCCTATTACATACACAAAACTTATTTACAAATATGTAGTATTATAAATAGCAGGGAAATACTATTTATAATTTAAAATAAATAGCGCCAATATTAACAAACCCATTCAATTTGCTTTTGGGTTATATTTATTCGCAACTGAATGTAACTATTTTCAATTACCGCATAAAGTACCATACCGATATATGTAATAAACTACATACTACCCACATGCAATCAGTGCAGCACCATCATCACAACTCACGTCGAAAATTTTGTAATATTTTATTCGTACTCCATATGTGAATAATTTTACATAAATAAATAACTTGACTTCCTCGTGAGCCTGGATTTAAACATGTGTTGTCTATGTATGTACACCTTCGAACATAAGTCTTGTCTCTTTATAGCCACCTAAAGTGTCGCAACCAGCATTGCATGATTTTAATGCAAGTTATTCAGCACGTATAAAATCAGTTAAATTGCGTAGGTGAATCCATATCATTCGCTTATTATGGTAGGGTGGACCACCCCTACCATACATACACGGTTCGTCAAGTATAATGATACTACATTCGCAGTAATATCCGACTATGCATTTAAAGAATGTAGTGATAGTTTTAACAAAACATATTTACGAAGATAAATCTACAGAGGTAAATTATATGTATTACTCGTATATTATTTTTGTACTATCTTTTGACTTTCTTTTATGTTTATGTCGCATGTTCTGCCAAATAAACATGCTTTGAGTTACATAGTTGTTTCCTTGTACCACTTTGTTTGCAATTTAAAAATCTACAACAGCACCATGTATTTTGTCATTAAATTAACAAACATCAAAGTCACGCTTTCCACTTTAGTCTTGTTGTCTTTCTTTACTGTTCTGTTACAAGTTAAATCAATTGTGTAATTTGAAACGTGTGTTTTCAATCTTTTGCAAATTAAAATGACTCGCTTTATATTTTCTAATTTCTCTAAAACAAATTGTAGAAATGTTTGTACAATTCTTGTTCAGTTTGGTGTACATAATATGGAAGAGCTGAAGAGTTTGATGTAATATTCTTCGATTAGCAACATCTTCCACAGATAAATGATAAATGATTATACGCAAACAAATTTAATTCGGTTCACATATTAGCCCTAGTTAGATTCGCTTGCATTTTAAATCTGATACGCCATATTTAGAATATGTAAGGCTCTAAATAAAGGATCTAGCGCTAATATTAAAATTAAGCAGTTTTAATACAGAAAAAATTAATATTATTATTTTTTTAAATTATCAATAAAACATGCATTAATATATTTTTAGCGTATTTCAATAGCTCTAGATTGTATAATAATTGTTTAAATAGCACAATTAATTTATCAGTTGGAAACTAAAGTAAATAATAAATAACCAAGTTCCAATGGGTTTACAGCAATGTAATTGTATAGTAAAATATAATACAAAATTAATAATATGAATTAAATTTGAAAGTTTTACATCAGAATATTTAATATATAAATAATATTATTGTAAATTTTAGTGCAAATTTATTTAATATTAATTCATTCAAGTGTATATATTGTTGTATTGATTTTTTATGGTATACTAAGCATTGGCGATACCATTGCTTGTTGTGCCAATAAGTTTATGAAAATGGTGTTATTTTAAATACAAAACTTCTTGATATGTTATTCTTGGTTCATCAGAGCTACCGTACTTTGATTTGGCAGATATACTATTCACACAATTACCAGCTTAAGGCAAAGATATGCAGTATCCGGCTCGAAGGACCAATGCAGCGTGGGACGTAATATAACTCGCGCAAAATACACAACTAATATGGAATGTAATAAATATGTTTCTTTTCGTTTTAACTAAAAATTGATATTACATTTTTGTTTAAATTGCTATGAACGTTTGATATAACAAACTATTTTTTGGAGTATATACCTTTGCCGTGCAATTCAAAAAATCCTAAACGTTTTGGAAGTTATTGCTATATAATGATTTGATTAATATTATTATAATTTCACAAGATATTATCTGTTACAAAGATTAGACTCGCAGTGTTGTTGGTAGGTGCTTGCGTTGTTTTTCTTGGTCGCTGAAAGCTAGATAGCTGCTTGAATTATAGTGCACCATACGTGCATGTTGTATTGTTCCACAATATGCCACGAACCACACATAAACTTTTTGCTTCATTTTAACACGTATTTCTTGTTGCGTAGGACACCCTACGAACAATATGTAGTGTCACTAGATATGATACATATACGGCATATATAATGAATAAGGCTTTGATAAATTATACGCTTGTTATTACTTAAGCTACACTTATAAAGGATATTTAATATCAGAGGCACAGTAAGCGGTGAAAAATAGCTACTGTTTTCATTTATTCAAACATAATTCATATTTTGTTTTACTTTTTCCCCCTTTTTCAACTTATATAATATATTAATAAATAATCAAAATTAAAGTTAGCCACACTCTATCTATTGGTCTAATTTATACACTAGATCGCATTGTAACAAAGGGTCTATTGCCAGTTAAATGCAACGATATTTGCAAAAGTCTCAAAATCCATCTCTCTATGAATTTTTATAATTATTGCTAAAATATTTGTATAATTAAAACATTTTTAAGAAACAAACTTAAATTTTATCAGGCTCGTTTAGAAAAACATCGTGCCTTGCAAATGAAAATTAAAAAAATACCATTCGATGTGTATTTGCATAAAAAATGTCTGGTAAAAATGTCATTTAATTTGAGCTTGTATTAATGGAGAAAAAAAAAAAAAACTATGAAAAAGTGCCTATTTTGGAAGTTTTATTTAAAAAAAAAAAACATTCGATGTGTATTTGCAATAAAAATGCATGATAAAAATTTCATTTATTTCTAACTAGTATTATTGGATATAAAAAATAAAAACCCCCAAAATAGGCACTTTTTCTTAGTTTTTATTTGTTTCTCCATTAATACAAGATCAAAATAAATGAAATTTTTACCAAGCATTTTTTATGCAAGTACACATCGAATAGTATTTTTTTAGTTTTCATTTGCAAGGCACGATGTTTTAGCGAACTTGGTGGTTCACCTTAATTGAAATTGTACTTACAGAGAATATTTATTTGTGTAAAATAGACGAATTGATAGACAGATTAGCAATATTTTACGTATTATAATGTATATTTCTGACAAATATAAGTAAAAGTCTGCAATCGCTTATTAAATTATATTATTTATTTACAATAGAGGCTCCGAATATTGCCTTTTTTTTCTGAACTACGGATAACTAGAGTATGGACTACCGGAATGCAAGCTGTCATTTGTCATTAACATGAAATACAATCATGGCTCCATTGTAAATCTCGAATGCCACTTAAAGTAATTACACCTTGTGTTTTTACTTTCTTTTACGAAGTATAAGTAAGTATTGTAATCACGAAAAAAAAATTCCTCGAAATTTTAACGGAAATACACCTTTTGACCTTCCCTGAATCGAGTCTGACTATTTTTGGAATGACGTCCGTGGGTGTGTGTGTGTGTGTGTGTGGGGCTGTGTGCGCTCTACAGCCTACACCGTTAAAGATAAAATTATGAAACTTTAAACTTAAGATTTGTATATGCCTGGGAGGAAAACCTCCTATTTTTGAAAAGCATATTCAAACCGGAAATGCATGTTTACTTGAGTCATTTTTTGTAACTTCTGCAATATCTCCGAAACGGCTGTACTTACAATAAATATAGTTACATTAACATTCAAAGATATTAGTATTCTGCACAACTTTTGTTTGAAACATTTCTTCAAAAAGTACCAGTTACAAGATCTTATCTTATTGATATTGCCATAGTTACGTAGGTATGGGAAATTATATATAATAAATCGCATCTACTATGCATGTCAATTGTTTTAAATATTCAAATATTTTGACATTTAACATTTATTGTCAGTGTTACAAATAAGTTTAGTGAAAAGCGTTACAAAGGTTAGTAAATAATTTAAAATATTATACGTATATAAAGATAAATGTCCGGTCATAATAATTTTTAATAATGTGTAATGCATAATTATATTTTCTGTATATTACTATAGAATCGAACATTTTAATCTAAAATACATATGTTTTATTAGAAATCTGACAATAATCTATCTTTACAGTTTTACTGGACATAATGAATGAAAATATTTTCTGTTAAATTTTAACATTTTATATTTTAATTTATATACTATCAAATCAAAATATACTGACTACGTAAAGAAAGTTTAGGGCCAATACATGGCCGATGTTTATGTATGTTTTTACTTTCTTATACGAAGTAATAAGTAAGTATTGTATTCATGAAAAAAATCGATCGTAAAGAATATTCCAACCGGAAGTGCAAGTTTACTCAGTCATTTTCTTCGGTTTCTGCAATATCTCCGAAACGGCTGCACTTACAGTAAAATAGTTTTAATTAAAATGAAGAAAAGATATTAATATTTCGGATATTTTTTGTTTAAGAAATTGCTTCAATTACAAGCAAATTTCTATTGAAATTCTTACTTTTCTTATCCATGTAGCCATAGTTACGTAGGTATGGGAATTTAAATTTAATAAATCGTATTAACTATGTCAATTGCTTAACAGAAAACAAAATAGACTCAATTACTTTGGGCTTTGACAATTTGACAAAACGTCCGGCCATAATAATTTCTAATATAGCGTATTGAATAATTATATTTTCTTGAATGTTTAAAATTTTGTACTTATATCCTTCCTATCTTAACAAAATATACCTACTACGTATGAGAAAGTCCAGTCCAAGATACTGCAGTTATTTTATAGGAAAATGTAAATAAAATTTTAATGTTTTATGGGCAAATAAAATGCATACATTGTTTTTACTACATACGTAACATACATGCTTACATATGTTTATATTTTTATTGAACTATTTGGTGAACCACTGAATTACATTTTATAGTATTCTTAAGTATTTGCAATAGAATATGGCTTTTTTAGAAAATGTATATAAAATTGGTGTTATTTGGAATTGAAATTGTATAGTAATTACTTTTATTTAGTTGTAACTAAAATAAAGATGAGTTTTACAACATGTTTAACTAACTTGCTGTTTTATAGGTGTATGATTAATTGATTTGTGTCAGAAATAGATAATTCAATAATTTAAATATTTGATTGGTATTGATATGTTGATTATTGCAAAAATGCTCATTTAATTGTAAAACATCAGAAAGAGAATATCTGCAACAGTTTCATATTTCTTCTGTCATTTCAATGATGGATTCACATTCTCACTCCGTTTACAATATTTCATTCAACATTTTATTACACTGCGTACGGCATTTCTTGGCTTAAATTTCCCATACACACACATATTTCTCTTTCTATCGATTCATGTTATATCATGAATTTCCTACAAAAATAATTTTTACTCGTCTCTATCCTTTTATGCATCCTCCATATACAACAACTATTGGTATACATGAATGTAAGCCATTGCAAAAGATACAAATTCATAAAAAAAATCGTAGTAATTATATAAATACAGAATTCTATATCATAATAAATTTCAAAAGCGTGATCGCTATTTCATGATTAAACGAAATTTCTGTTTATATGTGTATTTACGCATATTAGTTATATATTCTGTATTTTGTATACAAATCAAATTATCAAACTATATGCAATGCAGCATGCCGTTAGCAAAATGTAGCTCTAATTTGGTACTGAAAACCAACAACGAATAATGATAGGATACTGCAAGCGGTTTTAGTACAAATGCATATATTTACCCGGACGTATCAATCATCAAAGTCCGGAATATGCCGCTGTATGCATATATTTATTTTATTACACAATCCCTTCCTATTCCTATGCTCAATTTTTATTATATTAGTTTTATGCAGTCAGAAAATTCATTAAAAATGTGTAAACCATAATTTTGGTCTAGTACTATTTATGAGCATTCATTTACTTAAAGAAAACTAGTGTAAAGCCAAAGTTCTTAAATAACGAGCCATTAATGTTCTTTAATGTACCTGCTTTGATTCACAAATTCTATACTTACATAAAACTATAAAATTATTGATCAAAATAATGTTTGCATTGGCGACTTTCCCAGAAAGATTGTTAAAAGTAATAATTTTTGCTCTTTAAAGTAATATAAATATAAATAAATACACTATAATCTAATGAATATAATACAATAATTGAAACAATGCACATTTTAATGGTAAAGTGTTTTTTTGTTCCTGTTAATTGCGAGATTGGGAGAAGAATGTCTGCTGTTTGTATGATTTTAAGCACTTTAGGCATGTTTGATAGAAATTTTAACATTTCTAAGGATGCATGGTTCTGCAATGTGTGCAATGGGGTCCTACTTGTGGCATCGTTGATGTATGGAAGTGAATGTTGGGTTTGGTAAACCAAGCATAACATGCGCATGACTGCTGTGGAAATGAACTTTTTAAGAGGTATTTGTGGTGTATCAAAGAGAGACAAAAAGAAGAATACGTAGGTGTATGAGCAGTGCGATATTGTAAAAAATGTCGTACGTAGAAAAGGTGACAGTCAAATGAGGTGGTATGGTCATGTTGAAAAATGTCGAATGAAAGATTAACAAAAAAGATTTACGTGAGTGCGATGAATGATGTGAGAATGCGTGGTTGTCCACGGAATAAGTGGATGAATATGGTTGGGAATGAGTTGCGTGAAAGAAAGGTTGTGAGCAAGCGAAATAGAAGAGCATGTATGAAGAATTTAATGAACCGAATGAAGCGAAAGAAATTTGTAAGGATAGAGTTGAATGACGAAAGATTGTCAAACTGTGAATGAATGTAAAAGGATTTCTGCTACACCATATGATGGGAATAGGCATGATGCTATGTATGTATAATGTATAAATGAAATAATCTTAAACTTATGTAGAACTGCCATATATTTTTCTCCATTTACCCGATCTTTTGATATCAAATTGCATTCCCAACAATAATTAGTGCATTTGAGAATATGAACTTTACTATATCGCTAATTTAATATCGTAGTGCGAAACAACCTTTGCATAAGCTATTATATTTTAGGTCAATTGTACAACTACGGCATATTTGTGTTTGGCATTTTCAAGTAGAATATAAAATTATCACGTACAAATAAACCAGATAGTCAATTTTCCCTCCTTGGTGATTTTATTACCTCTCTCCTACATTTGCTTTGTATTCCCTTGTATATAATATTTCATATTACTGTTAATTTGTTTTGCCTACAAGCACAATGAATTTGCATACAATAATTTTCAACTATTGATTATAAAAACTACAATGCTGGTAGCAAGGTCAAAATTCTCTTTGATTATTCATTGTATTCAGTTGTATGTTGTAATACTGTGTGATAAACGTGTTACTGTAAAGTTCTAGAGCAATACTCCTCTTGCCCTCTATCTATCTCTGTTACCCTCTTTCTTTCATTCTCTTGTTCTCATGGGAATACCTACCGAAGCGTTTGCAGTGAATAGACGTGGGTCACTATTCTCTCTATACACATGACTACTGGTTCGTTGGCTCGCATTTTCCAGTGGAAGATTTACTGTGTCCACTCACTGACAGACTCGACCACAAGATATTTATATGGCTAGTACGGGAATTGGGTTAGCACTGAAAAAAATGGTCATTTAATCTTTCTTTGTGTAGTCTCTGTGTTTAACAACTACACAGTATCTACTATTTGTCTCATTCCATGTTTACTGTGCTAATAAGAGGATGAATATATAATTGTCCATATTCTTCTTCTGACACATTATAACCTTTAAGATGATTCAATTCGAATAATGGACAATTCAATTGAAAAAATAATAAAATAAAATTTTCTGGTATGCGTTACAGTAGTCTAAATATCTCACGTGTTATATCTCACTTGTATCAGCATTTAAAATCCTTATGCCATGTCTTCACTAAGTATTTAGCAGTACAGTTAATAAAATGAACGCCAAATTATCAGTGGTATATTATAATAAAATACTCAGCAACATACTGTAATTAAGTAAATATAAAACTACTTTCTGTTTAATTTTAAACTAAGTAAGGATTGTAATTTTTTTTTTGCAGATGTTGTTTATATATTTAATGTAAAGCTCTAACGAATAGGCATAAGCTTTGTTCCCTATCATGGTTAGGTTGAAATTGGGTGCATGTAATAAATATTTAAAGTGTCTATCCTGTGATTGGTACGATAACTTATTCAAGTAATTTAAAGCACATGTACGCCCGACAGGTACCCTATCAATATTTGGTTACACGTAATCTAAGGGAATTCGTCGTACATTCGCGCGTGATCGATGTTTAAGTATATGTTGACGCATAATTAAATTTTACATACAATTTGCATCTATTTGTTAATCCCTATCAAATATCATTACCCCACTATAATTATTATTCAATAAAGACGACGCTTAGACCTACTAAATATGTTACTTCTAAGTTTTATTTCAGTTTACAAATCGATTCACAATTTCTATGGTTAGAGCAGACAAGCATTTAGTGAAAATAATATATGTATATAATTTTAAAATTAATATTAAATTATAATCAAGAAAATTAAATATCGAGAAAGAAAAAATAGACGAAGGTTATTATTAGTTTATATTTCGGATGATTTGAGGTGATGGTACCTGATATTTGACTATTCTGATCATAATTTACTTACAAGTTATAAACACTACATAAAACACACATTAAATAATACGAAAATATTTTAAACGAGGTTAATTCAATTTGCAATGCATATGTATCATTCATAAAAAAATGTGTAAGCAAGATGATTTATATTGTATGTATTTGTGTTTTGATATAGCCACGAATATCGCAATTCTACATTTTATCACTAGTCTTGCCTAAGTTTTTATTATTATATAAATCTAGCAATAATTAGCGTATGCAAATTAATGTAAATAAATCATTTTGATTTGTTTACACGCTAATCGTTATAGAATTAGATAATCATTCTATAATTATTACATAGTGAAAACCAAGCATGCAAGCATATCTGGGCTCTAACTACATTATACATATAGTTTAAATCAGGACAACGTAAAATGGTATAAACAAATGATGATAAATTAATTAAGAGCATGAAAATTTAGTAATACTTCAGTAAAGATTTATCTTGACTATGAATATGGCGAATAGAGTAAAATCTGGGAACAACAATTAGTTATTTCTTACAACAATAAAATAATTAACAACTAAAAGTTGTAATCCAAAAGATAATTAAAATACAATTTGTAAAGATAATTTAATAGAGATTATCTCATTTACCAGTTTTCTAACGAAATATTTTGTGCTGATCCTTCTTGAATGGTGAGTGATGCATTGGAGTTACGTAGCGATTATTTGTTCTTTTCTAAAGACTGTTTTGAGTCCATCGATAGAAATGTTCTCGCTTTTGTTATTTCTTTCTAAAAGAACTATGTTGGTGACTGCGAAATGCTTTAGAAACGTCATCAAAGGGACGTTGAATCAGTTTTCTTGTAGCTTACAAAGAATATACTGTTTTTTTTTTAATCTAGATAAATGATTCTTTTGCAATTGTGGATTAAGATAAGAAGCATTTACATCCGTATTTATAAAAAAGACTATAGTTCTTTTAGTTAAAGTACCTTTAAAGTAAGAATGAGAACGATAAAGTTACTTAATTTGATATTAGATAAACAAATTACCACAATTGTTGCTATGGCTACTTTTAAAACGGTTATAATTTTATACAAATACCTAAATAACTTATTTCAAAATAATTTTGGTTATAAGTATTTTTCTATTTTAACTGCTCATTTGTATTACTTACGCTTTTATCATCAAACTCAAACGAGGCGAGGTAAACCAGTACAGTCTGACCAGAGGGACTGGAAAAATAACCAGTAATCTATTATCATCTGTCTACCTAACTGAAACACCAGCTCGAGTGAACATTTTAAAACTTATTTCATGTAGCTGCAAATTAGAGTGCAGTAAATAATATAGTTGTGCAAATTCTAGTATACGCTACAATACGCATTAACTGTCAAAGTCGAGGAAATTATAGATGATGTCGTTACCGGTGTTATTGCAATTGATGAGGAAGACAATTTCATCATTTAATAGTTCCATTATTTGTAGTAAAATGAACATTAAAATATATGGCATAGTTTCAGGTTTGATTTAGTCAACTAGTTAAATAGTTGGGTTGAAGATATTGCTAAATCCAATTTCACCATAGTGAGAAATATAGTAACATTTCTGGCAAATACTACTGAGTGCAGCATGTCCTAAACTGAACTATAACAGCAGACGGGATGTATTCCCTTAACAAAGAGAACAAGTATCCCTTTATTGTATTGAATGTTGCATGTAATTATAGTCCAGTGACCACCAAAGTGCACAAACATATGGCTCTGAATGTTGAATTATTCACGTATGTTTTGTTTCAACTAAATGCAACCCGATCTGGTTAGTATCAACGTTCGTGTTTCGCATTTAGATTGCATCTTGAATAAGGCAATTCAATACTTGTGGCCTCTCGCCACTACAGAAAAACCATTTGGTTGTCGTTTGAGACATCGAGAAACATACGCTTTAAATTTTAACGAAATTGCGCTACCACGTGTAATGAATGCAGATTGATATATTAAATTTAAACTAACACGGTTAAAATTTATTTCCTTAATTATCAATGCTGAATGCAATGGATTTTCCTTGAAACTCGTATATATTATAATGGATCAACTAGTGCATCAAAGTTTTATATGAACTTACAGTTTTGAATTAATTTACCCACACACATATAACACCAAACTAGTTTTGTATAATTTAGATTACTATTGATTATTTTAAAGGAAGTTATTTATACTCTATATTACTTTTATTACTAGTTATTTTGATTCCCATGGTAGAACTTACTTTTGTACAATATATTGTGAAAACTAAATAATACATATTACACATTACTCTGTACTAAAATTGAAAACTCCCAACATATTCCACAATTAATATTAAATGTATATTATTTATATTACTTAATATAAATAATATCCAACAAATTCTTGGCATTAAAATTCTGTAACTTTGCCAACACTATTCATATTTCCTTCTTATAACCAAAACTTCTATTTTGTATTATTTGTAATATATAATTACCTTTCATGATCATTTCCTAGTTATTTTTATAACATCCTCTTCCTTGTCTCATAACAGCATCCCGGTTGCACTATTGTTAAAAATTATCTCGTGGTTTCTCGATAATAATCCTAGTAGTATACATTCTCCAAATCACAACCAAAAAACATCGGCCATGTGTTTGGCCCTAAACTTTCTTTTACGTAGTCAGTATATTTGATTTGATAGTATATAAATTAAATGGTAAAATGTTTAAATTTAAAAGAAAATATTTTAATTCATTATGTCCTGTAAAATTGTAAAGTTAGATTATTGTCAGATTTCTAAAAAAAAACATATGTATTTTAGATTTAAAATGTTTGATTCTATAGTAATATACAGAAAATATAATAATTCATTACACATTATTAAAAATTATTATGGCTGCACATTTTTTAGTTTTCAAATGAACTTTAAACCTTACAAAATATTTTCATATAATATTTTAAATTATTTACTAACCTTTGTAACGTTCTTTCACTAAACTTATTTGTGACACTGACA
Organism: Nebria ingens riversi; assembly: GCA_018344505.1. NCBI lineage: Eukaryota > Metazoa > Arthropoda > Insecta > Coleoptera > Carabidae > Nebria > Nebria ingens. The sequence continues at coordinate 37,763 of JADQWA010001096.1, forward strand.
ATAAATGTTAAATGTCAAAATATTAGAATATTTAAAATAATTGACATGCATAGTAGATGCGATTTATTATATATAATTTCCCATACCTACGTAACTACGGCAATATCAATAAGATAAGATCTTGTAACTGGTACTTTTTGAAGAAATGTTTCAAACAAAAGTTGTGCAGAATACTAATATCTTTCAATGTTATTCTAACTATTTTTACTGCAAATATAGCCGTTTCGGAGATATTGCAGAAATTGCAACAAAAGTCTTAAGTAAACATGCACTTCCGGTTTGAATATGCTTTTCAAAAATAGGAGGTTTTCACCCCAGGCATATACAAATCTTAAGTTTAAAAATTCATAATTTTATCTTCAACAGTGTAGGCTGTAGAACGCATACACACACTCACAAATACACACAGACACACGCACACACAGACGTCATTCCAAAATAGTTAGATTCGATTCAGAGAAGGTTAAAGGTGTATTTCCGTTAAAATTTCGAGTTTTTTTTCCTGATTACAATACTTACTTATTACTTCGTAAAAGAAAATAAAAATTGTTCCGCATGCATTAGCAGTATGTTGCTAAATAAAATACCAAAGTATTTTTATTTTATATCAATGTAATACTATCACTATTTATAGAAATACACGAATTGAAATGGTACCATATGCTTCGAATTCTCACGCTGTATCAATATTAAGCTATGAATATGTGAGTGTTTCAGTTCTGCTTTTACGTAGAGGAGAAACTACAGAAGATAAAATATGTAAGAAACCACCTCGCATTATGGAGCATTTATGATACAGTTGGTGCTCGTCAGGTTACCATTCGCTGTATATTTCGTTGTCAGCGCAAGAGTTTAACATGACACGTATTACGTACACTTGACACGTGACATGCCGTTTTTCGATCGGTATTATGATACCGATCGAAAAACGGCACTGCTTTGATTTGCGCAAGAACCAAATTACAACGAGAAGACTTAAGACATATCAGAGGCTAGTGCTTATATGTAGAAGTCTTATTTAAAATCTGAAAGCGAGACATACATATGTATTACAAAAACTAAGAATATATCACGTATCTACTCGTATTGGTGACATCTCTTATCTATAATGGTCAACAGTATAGACGCGTCAAAATATTTTTTAGGAAATGTTTCTTCAAAGTTGACTTTTCGACCAAATAATACAGAAAAGCTATATTCCTCGTCTTCTACCATCTACGTGACTGAAATTCTATACATTATCAAGGCCGACCAATCGGCGTACAACTCACGACGAGCAACAATATTGAATGTGACAAGCGCAAGTCGTCGAAAGTTTTGTCCACAATACGATGCGAATGCACATGCGTAGCCGCACCGGGCAGAGACGTAAAAAATAACTGTTTATTATATCATCTCGGTTTTAAAATTGCTTGCAAGAATTTAAAAGTTTATTCAAATAATCTGCTGAAGTATATAAGCAGCAGAATGTTAACAAATATAAGAACTTTTTTTTTTACTGATTACATTTTTATCATGATCCACAATTTATATTTTACTCTCATTGAAAGCAGAATAATTTCACTAGATATTATATGAGAAAGGAATTATCAAAATTAAGTTAATATTTGCCGATAACTGTAAAGCTTAACTCAATTCATTATTTGAATGATCAACAAACAATTCTATTTCTACATAAGTAAAACATTGTTCTTCCAAACTCTGCATGCAAATGTACGAACAACTCACTAGAAATTAGTCTAATTAAATTTACTTTAATTTATTTGCATAAGATATAGAAAATTATTAAAAACATGTTAATTCCACAATTTATTCTAAATAACAACTAGTTTTTTTTATTCGGTGAAAATTCAAAACATACAATTTACGTATCTCTATATGAAAGTGTCAATCATATTTTTCGTGCGGCATACAAGTTATATTGAACTACACGTATTGAAGTTGTTCTGTAGTAAAATATACAATAAAAATTCAAAAACTAGATAGACTTTAATTAAAAAGAATACAGATTTTGTTACTCACTATTTCTCAAATTAAAATTTAAGTGACTATGTCTATGCAAAAGAAATATTGGGCATAATCACAAACTTTTAAAAAATTAAGCTTCAATTTCGTATTTCTGAAAAATGTTATTTTTTAAAGAGCCGCCGCTTACTTTAATTATGTAACACAATACTACTATACAAAATCAAATTAAAATACAATTAAAAATTAAAATAAATATCCCATTTTCAATTTTTTATTTTACTAATTTTGTATGAACTTGTTTACAAAGTTTTTTTTTTTTTTGTTATACCAAGAACAGAATGGCATAGTTGTATGAAAGTAAATCGAACATGCCTTAAGCAAAAAATAAGAGAATAATACAGAAGCACGGAAATAGCATAGAAATAGAGTAGGATAGTAGAAAAACGGAATCTTTCCGGTGGTACGTTTTATTTTGAATGAAAATACACTTGGAAGGTTTTTATTCAAAAGGATAAAAATAAGATAGAGTTCGGCTTGCAAAAAGACACAACGACTACGATGTGCATTAGGGTCTACTTGTTCCTGATTTGACTATACACAAACGCGATTGTGTTTGCAAAAAGATCTCAAATATATTTTTTACTGAAAATCTTACATTTCAGATAGATAAAACATTGAAACCAGTTTAAGAGAAATCACATGCTTTCAAATTATTTAAAGGACGCTTAGGATTATATAAACTTTTCTTGTCACTAGCATGATTATCTTATTAAACAAAAACTAGCGCGTTCTATGAGTACTAAATACTCACAGAACACGTCAATTATTATAGAACTATGTAGATAATTATACTCTAGTTATTACGTTGTGAATGCTAAGCATAAGTGAATCCATCCAATAATTAACAGTTTAGCTATTATATTATTATATAACATAACACTGTTAGAGTGTATTCTTTTTCATACAACTAGAGCCAGCATGTCATCTTATTTGTTTAGAATTATAAGTAAATACTTCTGAAGTTCAAACATTTAAGTTTGCGTATAAAAGTTGTTTTTTTTTTAATATTTTTAATTGCAATTTTTAGAAAAGGTATAATTGATATTAAATTACTACTTGAATTATGATTGCTTCTATACATTATGGCCAGCATTAATGGCTCTTGTTTTCAAATTTTACGTCTTTATTATAGTCATAATTTCCAAAATAAGTGAAATTAAATTTTCGTACCAAATTAAACCTAAACCGTTCTTATTATCATGAAATAAAACTCATTATGAATGTTATAAATTCAGGAATAAAAAATAAAATTTGATTGTTAAAACCTAAAAATACAAAATACCCATTATTTAAGAGATTGTTTACTTTAACTAAATCGCATTTGATTTATTATTTTGCACTCAAATTAGACTTTTCATTTAAGTGAACCGTTTGTAAGAATTTTATGACAAAAGAGGGTCTACTTTCAATCGTTTTTCTTGTCCTTTTTAAGTTTTTATTGTGCAGTAGCTGCTTTTTATGCAACCTTTAGAGCATTGGCTGTTTAAGTACTTGCAGTTTGCAGCTTTCCGTAAGAAGATCAATGTACTACATATTGAAAATAAATTATATTTGAATATTTTCAATACATTTATTATATAAAATATTTTTATACTCACTGTCGCATGCATACCACCTATAGTCTTCAATATACGCAGCATAGTTATTAAAAATAAATATCAACAAATTCCTTTATAATCAAGGGATAAATTGCGTCTATAGGGATCTTCATGACATTTGACGTCGTGCTTTGCTACAAGCTAACAAATACGTACGGTAAAAATCACAAATGCATAAAGTGACGATATTTGCTGATTTATAATGTAAATGATATATCATAAGACTAATAATATAAAAATGGCACTAAGTCGAAATATACAAAATTTTAAAACAATTATACCAACATTAAACTTCGGAAAATATATTCAATCATCGTAGATTATTCAGCGTAAATCAGGCTTTCATAGCTATTAGTAAAGAGTATTTCACCTATAAAAGTGTATAAAAGCACGAGGTTTTACTTCATATGATGGTTAAGGCCCAGGTGTCGCCAGAGAGTTCTGTAGGGCTCACTGGCGTTACTTAGGCCATACCCATCACACACAAAAACAACTGTCAAAGTTTCCGCATCATTTCGAATATAAAACAAACACTTTGAGTGAACAACCCGTAATTTCTCGCGTAATTCAAGCGATTGCATAGCAACATTTTTTCCACAAAGATCTCTAAAGACTAACTTTTACCAAATTAAACACTTAAAATTGCAGTACATAGCATATAAAAGTTACTTTGGAGGAGCTGGGATTTGAACCCAGGACTTTCTGCATGCGAAGCAGACACTCTACCACTGAGTTACACCCCCTTTCTATAACATAACAAAGCTTCCAGTAATTGGCAATTGTTAAATGCAGTAAAGATATATATATATATATATATATATATATATATATATATATATATATATATATATATATTTAATTATTCAGCATTTTAACCTTTCCAAACTGAACCCCATATCAATTACATAAACTTTTGCAAAACCGAATGAAAATTATTAGTGAAGTAGTAGTCCAGCAATGACTAATTTTATGAGCTATTTAAATTAAAAGTATATACAATTTTGCAGGCACTACTTGAACTAGTAACTGTTTTAATAACATTTACTGGTTAACCGCTCGCGTATAAGCAACAAGACACTGTTACTCTTGTGAACATCGTTAGCTAGTATGGTAATTACCGAGATCCCAAGTTAGTAATTTCGTATAACTATTGCACATATACGCACTCATACACACAAACTATGAGGGCCACTTTATTGTGTAACGTTGGCAAATGCAAGAATTATCTATAATTAAAATGAGTTATGGAGACAGCAAAGGTCTTTAAAGCTACGCATATTTACGTAGGGATGGGTGCTTGAATATCATTTTCTATTTTATTAAATTTTGTTTGTTATAATAATGCTAGAAAAATTGTTTCTACATAAAAATTATAATTTAAAGAAGTTATTGGCGCACCTAAGACCGAAATAGTTCTTCGTCCAAATTTTATATACTAAAGCTGAGAAATAACAAAACATTATACAACATTCATAAGTTACAGTTAATATAGTTTTGTTAATTATTATTTAAGAATGAACCATAGGTAAAAATAAAATAAGGTGTCTTTTCTCAACAGCGTTCCAATTTATTTCTACTTTAAACCAAATTGGAATGTTGTGGAGAACATTTTTTTATCTATAAACCTACCACAACTGACTTGATTTTAATCAACATACTATTGTTAAATTATATTCGTAGAAATCTGACTAACTTTAAATATTCACATCCATTTCTGTTAGAAGTTAAATAGCGTATACAAAATTACAACATATTTACAACGATTCAGTAAATATGAACAAAAACTTGAGAAATTGGAGAGAGCATATTTATTGACTCTTGAAAACTGAAGCTTTTATATCGTTCGTAATTTCAAAAAGTTCAAATATTTGATGTTTGAATCTTAAGGTGGCGCCGAAACATGAAACGTATTTTTCGATATCATATTTCTATATAGTGGATTTAGTAATATAGTGCCGAAGGCAAAAACACCCTTAGTGCATAGAGATTCGCGGCGCCAAAGCAATAACGCGGACTTCGCAAATATTCTTTGTGTTCACTCATAGTGACACCGGAAGCCACGGCACGTCGCAGCTCTAAGACGAATGAACGGAAAAACAAATAATGACTTTTCGGATGTCATCTTGACTGGTTCACATTAAATGGGGTACAGCACCAGAAGTACCCAAGTTTATTGAATTTTCAATTTGCTATATGTTTCTGTGTATTTTTTTTTTGCTGAGGCCGGAACTCTGGAAGCTAAACACAAACACACGCCGCATATTCCCCAGAGTCCATAATTCTATTTCGTGCCGCTTCACTCTCGGTAGTTTGTATACACAATACAAATAGATATGTGCAATATTAGTTCATAGTGTCAAATACTGTAGAATGTTTATAAAGGTTATCCATCCATTATTTAATTCAGGTCGGTACATAAAAATAATTGAGTTAAGTCAGAATCGCATCACATTTTTATACCAGAATCATTTAGATAATAAAATGTAATATGAGTAGCTACTAACATACGAATTGATAGGCACCAATGTCCAATAAGATACTAATACACTTAATAGTTTTACACCGATACTGAAATTTGATGTGGAAAATTGTTTTACTTACGCAAGGGCTATAAAATTTGCTAAATTAGCAAGCGGAAATAAAACTGTTTTCTTATATTGAACATTTATCATTGTGGGCAATTGGATTATTATTTTAATTTATATTCCTATTACATTTCCAAAATTTATTATGCTCAATCGTTGGCTTACACGATTTTACTATAAAGAATACAATAAACATCTGCAGTGCCTTGCACTGGACTTTCATTCAGGAATTTATTATATATGGGTAGTTCAATTTTTTGTTAGTTTTAACATAAATGAAATACCTTACAGATTAATTCGTCAATATAATTATATTTTGAATATATCACCTTTTAAACACTTCTCTCACAATCTATTTTACGATTCAGGGAAGGTCAAAAATGTATTTCCGTTAAAATCTCGAGATCGATTTTTTTCACGATTACAATACTTACTTATAACTTGTCTAAGATAGTGAAAATACAATTTTTGAAATGAAAACTAGAAAAATAGTGATATACTTTGATTATAATAAATTTTGTGCATCTAAGACTTTTGTGCCAAAAAACATTAAATAAATCTACAAAAAACTCCAATATTTTTTTGCTGATGCTTTTTGTCAAAAAGGAAAACTAAGCCATTTAACAAATATTTAAACATTGATTTGATGTTACTAACGAGATTTACTTGTTCAAATTCTAAACTACGATAAATGAAATGGATAATATTCTTTTCAAACGACAGCTGTTAAAAATGGCAGTGATATTGATAGTTATAGCACGTATATTGTTTATTTATACAAAAATTCGCCATTCCAAACTTTAGGCATTGGCTGAGCCAATATTAAGCATTGAGCATTGGGCATTAGCAAGGCCAATACTTGTTTTATGCTCAGCTCTTCCACTTCTGCCTTAATTCGAGATTATTTAATATTTAAGCAAAGGCAATTATTACGTTACATATAAATTAAACTGTTGGGTATAACAAACTAACCCTCAGACGTATATACTGGTGTGAGTAATCACATCTGAACAAAGATTACACCAGTATCTGTACAACTTTAAAAATTCAACATTAATTTGGTAGGATGTGTTACTTTAGTAAATTTCTACCTTCAACGTTTCTATTGAGACTCATTTATGTTCTTTTGTTACAGTGTTGTGTGGGGTTGGCGTTGACATCACAGTACATCAACGTCCTGCTGGAATTTACCTGTTGTAAGTATTTTTTCTACCAAATGCTTCGGAAATTACTAACCGTAAAAGTTCAGAGCATGACACGGTATTCAGTATAAAATTATGGGAGTGATATTTCTATACAAATTTGTCGCATAGAAGACAAAAGTAACAAGTGATATCTCAAACGGATAATAACGCGCTCTTGATTATTTTTAAAAAAACATTTCAAGGAAAATAATATTTTAAATAACTCATACATTTCGTAATTTCAAATAAGGACTATCATGTATTTGCACACCTGCATTTTAATATTAAATCTGAGGATATGGTAGAAATATATAACATATGCATGAGCAAACTATGTTGGTGATGGGTATTTATTAAACTTACTTGTGGTAATGAGAAAATAACTGAGTTGCATTTTGGTGTAAAAACAATACAGCTTATATTTCGAACTATTTTTAGTAATATTTGTTAAAAACTTATTAATCTTGTGATGCAATAACAAACTTTTTTTACTGCCGCGATTTCTAAAAATCCATTATACAGAGTTCAATATAATTGCACGCCCAAATGTGGTCGACGCATTTAGGTGAAAATGTTGAATTTTTTTTTAATTTCAAATTATATTTATAGGCAGAATAATATCAATATATTTGGTTGGTCAGTAAACAACCAAATCATATATTTTTTAAATCGTTAGTTCGAGCTGAAACTCCAAAGTAATAGACTTAATTACAAATGTATTAATAAATAAAAACTTGTGGAAAAATAATATACAATTAAAAAATTTGTTACAGTTTAACAAAATCAAAAAAAATACATATACAATTCACACATTGACATTTACTTTACAACCTTAGACGTCGGTTACATTTTACTGAGCGGTATACAAGTTATATTGAAGCATAATCTTAGATAGATATAAGACAGTAAATTCTATAAGAATAATATACGAGCTCTGGATAGACTATACGCAAAAAATGGTAATTCCTTCGGACATTAGCTGTCAACATGGTATAATATTGACAGGTAATGTAACTTGTATCTATTTATATTGTAATGCTAAGGAATAAAAGTGTCATTCCAGACCAAACGACGTTTCTTTATTTTTCAATAGCTGACACCCACTCGGTATCGGAAAAACGCCTATGAGAACATGATACAAATTTAGAAGGCAATTTAGTAGAAATTCCTGAAACGCGTTAATAAAAACTGTTAAAAACTATAAAGCAGTATTTTCTTATTCTGGCATAAATTTAAATAGGTTTTTGATTTTTATATATATATATA
>JADQWA010001097.1:0-48012 GCA_018344505.1 Nebria ingens riversi
GGTTTTAATTATGATTTATTTGACTTTGGCAACATTGTTTTTCTGGTAATTTTTTGTTTTCAAATTTCCTATTCTGCATGGCACCCTGACTCAGCATCGCGATGCTAACTTTACATGCATTTGGGTTAAGAGTTATCTGTCAAAACGATCTTAAAAATGTTAATCGTACACAATACATTTATTATTGAGATGAATTATATTTGATTGATTTTTCAGCCCTTGTTTAGCATCAAAACAACCCTATGTAGTTTATTCGTTAATTAAATATATAATAACTCGTCTAAAAAACTGTTTTAGAATCATGTACATGCAACTAGAATTGCGTGGATGTAATGCGAATTGCATAATCAAAATATTTTCGTTTGTCAAAAAGTGTACTTTAACCCTACTGTTTTGCTATAATTTTACTATTCTTTTGATGCTTTAAAATGCCGATAACTAATCGAACTTTAATACAAATTGCATCAATTGGTGGTATAATTACTTGTAGCACCGGAATGCTGATGCAATGGAAGGTTAAAGACCGCATTCGTACTGCGGATTATTACACGGAAGCCCTACAGGTTTTGCGACAACATTCGGGAGCAGTGTCCTTGCTTGGGAAGCCTATTAGGGACGGGAAATTTGATTTATATAATAAAAACAATGAATGCGATAGTGTGAAGGCGAAACTCGAGATTCCGGTCAGGGGCTCGAAACAGAAAGGAGTTTTGTACTTTTGGGCGAATAGGAAGGATGAAACGGTGCCCTGGAGGCTGCATCGCATTGAATTGGGGCTGGATAAGGAGCCCGATAGGCGATTGTTGATTAGAAATGATGAATAAATGTATTACTTTGCAATAAACATTTATTAAGTAAATAATTTACGAATTAAATATTTTATAAACGATTTCCAATGGAATTTACATAAAATGCATGGTAGAAAAATTTGCTAAATTACAATTTAGCAACTATACACTTTGGAGAAAATACTATGAATATAATCCTTAAAAAAGCTACTCCTTTTTTGTTTACGTTATTAAAAATGATCGTAACAGTAATAATAAAGTACTCATGAAAGAATAATAAAAATATCTAATATAATTAATAATAATAGAAGAACCGAAAACAAATTATGAAAAATAAATAATTATGCTTAAAAGTGTTTAGGTTTTCTTTTCAATGATCACAAATAGCTCGTTTATAGTACTTTCTAGTAATTTTAAATTAGATTTTGGACCGTTTGATTTCTGTTTGGGCGTCGGCGGAGCAGACGTCGTCGGTTGTTCCGCCGTACTAGTACTACCGACCTCTGACGTCACCGTCTCCGCTGCACTATCAGTACTCGAATTCGCCGCCCCCGACGCCCGTGGCGATCCTGATTCACTGGTTTCCGTCACATTCGACGATGCTTGACTCTCTTTCGCGCCATCCTCCGCCGTTGATGAATCACATCTTGGTTTCGCCTCATCCTCAGCAGCAGCAGTGTCTTTGGTTTTTGAGCAACTTGCCACCGTGTCCGACTCGCTTGCAATACACTTTTTACTTTCATCTAAACCAAACATTACTTTTTCAATGAAACAAATAAACAAACATAATAAAACAAATCGTTTTACCCTCGCTATCCAGGGTCGAAATTTCATTTCGGACCATAGTTCGCAACTGGTTTAACGTCGGGATTAGTTGGTTGGGCGGTTTACTAGCGGCTGCGGTTGAATAAACCAGAATTAGCGCTCGCAAATCGCCCACCAATCGCAGACACATCGATCGAATATCGACGGATCCGACGCGTTCCGCTAAAGACGTTACAGTGCTGTCTATAATTGTACATGTTTGTTCAGTCAACACATGAGTCGCAACCTAAATGGAATAGCATCGACCGATTAAGATTTGTTTGTCCCCGTTGGGAAATTTATTCGGGTGTCACTTACTTTGGGGAAAAACGTAGTTAAAAATTCGTAGATGATGTCAACGGTTAGAGCTGGTCGTTCATCTAATAATACTGCATCAACATAATCCACAAAATAGTTGCAAGAAGTTAACATAGAGATATAATTACGATCAACATGCTAAAAACAAACAAAATCATTTTGAAAATAAAACCAATTCCTCGCTAAGCCGAATTCGTATACCTGTACATGTAAAATATCCAACCACAACTTGGGAAAGAACGTCGAATGCAATGGCACAGCTTCGAAGCCAACCATGGCGCTCAAAGTAACCATAACATCGCTTAAACAATCCGTATTAACCGCCAATCGACACAACATATCGATAAACTCATGATACGGCGTATAAAACTTCTGTAGAGCGTCATCATACTCTGGATCCGTTCCCTTCGGAAGTTCCAGTTGATTATGGGGCACCGCCATCTGGACCATAGGGCGCAACGGGCGAGCTGCACCCTTAACAGCGGAAATCGGCAAAGGGTGACCACGCCGCGGAAAATAAGGCCCTAGAGGGACAGCGTTGTGACTGTCTTGGAAGGCGGCGTGACAATGCGACAATAACGGGATTAAGACTTGCATTACTTCACCGGGAACTAAGATGACCAGCTCTTTCAAGAGTTCAATGCAGAGATTCCGCATGTCTGGCGGATTGTAAGTGTTCAACAGAGTGGCTAGTTTGCGTAGTATTTCCGCCCAATCTTTGCACGCGAGCAATAGATTCCGCGCGTCCTTGGGGTCTCGGTACATCCGTAAACATCGGACTAAATCAAATGTTAACGACAATAAGTCGAGGATGTCTCCGGTGACGTGGCAGGCGGTTGCTTCATGGTACATCGCGTGAAGTGTCTGAAAAGACTCAAAAGCCATTTGCAATCCACCGTTATATACAATATACAATCGATCTTCATTGGAATCAATCAGAATCCGAAACGCTGTTATGAATGTTGACCAACTAGTTCGGCCATCCAAACTTTGGAGGTATGCCGAAAGAGTGCTTCGTCGGAAGGAATTGATATCCCGTTGTTCTTGTTCGGTTGCGTCTGGATGCTTCGCCACGAAGAGTTGCATCAGTTTGAAGAGTTCTTCAACAGCACCGGTGTACTGGGTTGGATGAGGCGTGATGTTCTTGAACGCCCACTGGAGATTCTGATGGCTAGCTAGATGGCGCGTGAACGTCTTCGAGTGTTGACAACACATTCGTAAAAGACCATAATAAGCTGGCAACATTGCACGGTTGAACATCACTACTTCCTGGTCTTCATGGTCGGCGCTATTTACAATGATTTAAATCAATTAAGCAACACTTTAATTCCATCGGCGTAAAAAATTCCTTACAGTATATAATTAAATGCAATATTCTTTGTAACATGCGCGTTCTGCAAGATCAGTTGGATATTTTCGGGACAATCTGTGCAGATATGATGCCAAAACACCAGAAGCGCTTGTTTATTGTGGTGGGCCGGAATCGATGGCTCCGACAACTTCGGATGGAATAGATGCCACAACTGGAGGAAATACTGCCCAAACTAAAAGATACCATAACAATTCACTCCCAACCGCCATTAAAACTGAATCGAATCCAACAATTTACCATCAATTTTTCAGTTTTCGAAACAACGCAGTACGTCAATAACGCAAAATACGTCGTCAACTTCATAGTACCATGTGTTTGGATGTCCGTGTAATGTTTCGCGGGGCCTAGGAGACGCAAGAGGCTAGTGTAGACTTGGTGGAGGATCGTTTGAGCTTCAGAAGTCAATAGCGGTTCCTTGTGCGGCATCCGATGGCTTGCGCGGAATCCTTGTCGAAAATGCGGGCTTGGCACCAAAGAGACCAGCAAGAACGCCGCAGCTGTAGAAAATACCTCAAAATTAACTCCGTCCTCTATGTGATCCTCGTGTAGAAGCTTCACCAACTTACCAGCTCTGACTCTTTGGTTGTTATGCGCGAGCAAGAAGTGCTCCAACCATTTGTCGACGCTTTGCAACACCCATTGGTGTACCAATTTACTTCGTGCAACTTGTAGAGCAAGCCAGTCTAAGGCAGAGTGTGGACAACATTCTGCAGCCTCCCAAACTCTCTGGAGCACCAGTTGGGTAAAGCAGGGAAGCCCTGAAGGACCTGCCCCCCCACCTCCTTCCGTTAAAAGAGTGAGAAGTTTGAAAAACGGTTGGCAAGTCTGCAAAAAGAAATATAATCGAGTTTAGGTGCTTCGCTTGCGATGCTCGCCTATTACCTCTGAATGTCTGCTGATGGCCTGTGACAACATAGTGACCATCAATTGCGCCAAACGCTCATTGCCGCGGCATAAAGAGTGGATTAAATTCCGTGTTTGTTGAAGATTGATGTTGTCTTTGATTTGCTGATACAAGAACGGGAATCCTTTGCCCCCGGCGACTGCATTGTAGTCCCTCCCCGACAGGGTGAGGCGTAGATCTGGTGTGCGACTCCGTTCTACCAAACTTGCCACCAACGTGATCATTTTGTCCAAAGACGCCGGTTTATATTTGTCTGTGGGCAAAGCAACGACCTCCTCCTCTTCTTCGCCATCGCTCACGTCGACCTATCACCGAAATAAACGTACATAGATAATCGTTCGAAACAAGAACATCCGCTAGAACTTACGAAATCATGGGCCTTGTGGCCCAGATAGAACTGCACCATAGTATGTATAGCTCCAATAGCAATTAAAAAATGCGCCTCTTCATCTCCCATCCGGCTGAATTCGTACAGAAACCCGAAGTATTCGGTTAGGTGCTTCAGGTGTGCTTTTGCCCCGTGCTCCATCTGTAATTCGATTCTATTTACATCCAATTCCATCTGGAGAGCTTGCATTCTTACCAGAGAGAGCAGCGTTTTAACAAATTTAGTAATACAAGATGCGTTTCCAATCTTATCCGGATTCGGGCCCGATTTCGTCTCATCAGAACTGGATGGTCCATCATCTTCTTCCATTATCAAATATAAACTGGCATGGGATTGTCTTGAACATAAAAATACTCGTAAATTGCGAATTCAAGCTGTTTGAAAAGCACAAATACCGTAACCGTTGGATGACGTGAATGCATAATCGTTGGAACATCTGACGGACCATCTGATTCGGGCATTTTATAAGAACTTGAACTGGCCACCAGGTATCTTGAGCCATATAGTCCAAGAACCATTGGCAAGCTTCTTGACAAGCGTTGAATTGTTTGGTAACTAATTCAACCCACTGGACAGCTGTTGGCTGTTGGGAAAACAATTAGAACGAAAATCAAACACGAAACGATTAGAACGTTACCTTCTCTTTCGCGTGGATGAATGTTTCGATGAAAAAAGACGTAGATAGTCGCGCCGCTTTAATTGTTATATCCGGTTGTAGTGGAAGAATCGTTTGCGGAATATAACCACAGATTTGCCACATAAAACTAAGTTAAAAACAATTTAAAATCTTAAAACACAGTTCAGCTCATGTAAGATTCTTCTTACTTGAAGTAAGTATGCTCAAAAATATTCTTATCTTGAATAAACTGCATATTATCTTGCCAAATCCAATCCTCCAGTTCTTTATTCAACTCGAACGTAGTGGTAGAAACTAGCGATGGTGAAGACGTGACACCAAGCGTCGTCGAAGGACACTCAATAGCTCCTTCAACAGCCCCAGGACTCGCCACAGGACACCGTTCGTAAAATAACATATACGCAGAGTTCGTTTTCTCAAAACTAAAGTCCATAAACTTGTCCGTCACTGAATCGTAAGTTTTACTCTGTATATGTGTGTTTAAAACAAAGATTAAAAAAGGAACAACAATTAATAAACAGTACGCATTTAAATAGGAACAAACCGTCATTTCGCCGCCGAAACACTCTGTTGCGATCTGGTTCGGATCGAACGGTTTTACTTCAGCATCATTGAACAACAGCCATTTATCGTGGGCTCCGGCGGTTCTATCTTTGATGAAACTGTAGTAATGGCCACCGTCCGCAGTTCCCGTGTGCACAGTTACTCCGATTAGGTCGTACTCATATTGTTCATCGCATTCCGGCGGAGATTGTTGCTTCAGGCGTTCCTCTATTAATAGAATTTTCATTGAAAATAGTTGATGCCAATATGGCAAACGAAATTAACAGTTCGCTATCTGGCGGCGAAATTAGGTACTATTTAAATTATACTTGGAGCAGCCATTATTTGTTTATTTACAAGTAGACAAAATGAATTTTTTATCGAAATTTAAAAAAATACTCAGAAAAATGTGTTGTCAATTGTCTATCTAATTCAAAGGTAAATAAAAATATACGATTCCATTACTTTCCAAATAAAAAGAAAAGGTAGAAGTAAGTCTTTATACCGAAAGTGTTTGCTTGTTCTGCCTCCCCCCCTCGACCTAAACTTTGCCCTGGTTTAAGGGGCAACTCCTTCGTAGAGTATGCTTTCTCTGTCCACTCCCAACCTAAACTTTGCCCTGGTTTAAGAAGTAACTTCTTTTTCTTTTTTCGCCGATATTTCAGTTGAAAACCCTTTGCAGTCTGTTTTACGCTGACTAAAATACTACCAATCGACAATATGTTCGCGATTTTATTTGCGTGTAATTCCATTGTCTGTCAATATAAAGATATAATTGACCTTGATATGCTGATTGGGAACTTGTTTTATATTTTAAAATAGTAAATATTGACATTTCATCTAGTCATACTTTCATAGATACGATTTTGTTATTGTGTAAACTCTACTTCGTTGGCAACTGTCAGTGAGACCCTTAAAGACTCACTTTAACCAAAGAGGGTAATTTACTGCGGTTATGTATATGTTAACTGTCAAAGTAAAGAACAAAGGGTCAAAATATACTAGGAGCAACCATTTTGCTAGCGACATTAACGATAATTTCGTTTACCAATAGCAAAAAATTCAAATACCTTGATAATGTTGTGGCATAAGTTGTTTTTCTACGTATCCCTCCATGTTCAAACGCAATGGGAACGAAAAATGTGTGTTAACTTTTTCTTTCAACATTGTTAACATGTTAAACGTATACCGCATGGTGTTAAAGCATAAGATGTGTGGCAGTTTCTTGAAACAAGCACTGAAATGGTTTGTAAAATAGCATACATCCTCACCGCTTTCTTAATGTGTAAGACACCTACCGCTTTTCTGCACGAACTTTCTTTCCACACTGGGAACAAGTATACATATTATCACCCTCAAGAGTATCTTTAACAGTTACTTCATCTAAAGACTCGTATAAATTCCGCATATCTGCAACCTGACATCGGACGGTGTAGAATTCTTCCACAGTTCGACTCACATGTTCACAATCCTATCAAAATCAATCATCACACATTACGGGATAGGGCTTCGCCCACCTTGCAATACCCAACTTACCAAACTAACAACATTGTTGCTCAACACGCCGCAAAACAACTTCTTGACGACGCTCTTCAAATCCGGCGTCATCTCTTCCAATTTCGAGACCAAATCGATGAAAAACTCTGCCATATCTTTCTGTTCGCCGGTGTTCAGGGGTTGGTGATCCATCGTGTACACTTTACAGAAGCTACGCGGGTTGTACGCTTTTCGTTCGCTCTCTAAGAGGTACGCGAACATTCGCTGGAGTTCGCGTAGTGTTGGTTCGTGTTTGCTGTTGAGACAATTCGCTCCTAAAATCGAGGTGCGCGCCTGAGGCATCATGTACAGGTGCTGCATACATGAGGCCATGTAACATGTAGCCCCTAAATTGGTTAGACCCACATAGCCGCATTCGGAACGGCCATCTTCGTGGGGCCAATAGTCCCAGGCGTATGGTGAGTGAGGGCCTGCGTTTAGATGTGTTTAGACACTTTATAATCTAATATGAATAACCAACTGACCTGGTTTGTGTTGTGTGAGTAGTCTCTCGTATAGAAGCGCGTAATTATCGGGTGTTCCTTTGACCAACTCGACTAAAAGGTCAAAAGCAGCAGTTCTAGCCCGCGGGGATTTGCATTTGGGGACGTGTCGCATGCGAGGCGTGGGCAAAGCGAATAGATATTCGAAAGCGGCCAACAGAAGCTCTTGGCCGGCTTTGCTCGTCTGAAACGGAGGATGATGCTTGATAATATTGCCCATAAGGTTTAAGAGTCCGATAAGTCCGTCGTCTTCGACGGTATGGTGACGCGTTTCCAGAAATTCCCGATTTAATACTGACAAACAAACGCGTTTGGCCAAATCGTTGAGATCAATCGCAGAGTTTTGGGGATCCTCCAGACTTTCTGATTTCAAAATTGATTAAAAAACATAAATAAACATTTATTTCGCTTAGATAAATCGAAACTTGCCTTTGACTAAATCATCTGGAATGCTATCGACCAGTCTTGAAACTAACCAAAAGTAGTCTCGGCAAGCGGGGCCATACGGTTCCTTGCCCTCTTCGGGGGCGTGATGGATCGTCTGTGAAACCAATCATTTTATTCTTAATTTTATCAAGAAGAACCAACCGAACCACATACTTCTAACTTTTGGGGCCGCATACTTTCCGCTTTAGACATGTATTCAAGTAATTGGGACAACATGGGCGCTACCAGGCTCACATCGGACCCATCTAGGTGGCCCGATGTTCCCAGGCAGAGCCGGTACAATGACGAGCAGACTTCGCGGCGAACCGCAGGCTCAGGGTCTTCTAACACCTACATTCAAATCAATTTTATAAGACTCTAAATCGATTATATTGAGTGAGTCATCTGTTGGTTTCTTTTTGAAGTGCTTGTTATTTCGACAGTTTGCAACACTGACGCACTTGACATTGTTCAAGCGTAAAACGATCTATTTCTTACAGCGGAGGTTTGACACTACATATTTATCAATGTCAAGCGCGTCAGTGTTGCAAACTGTTGAAATAACACGCACTTCAAGAAGAAATCAACAGATGGCCCACCTTATATTATGATTTAAAAAAAAAATGATTTCTACAAGATTTAGCACCTGTCGTAATAAAAATAACAGTGCAGCCAGCATTACAAATAAGTATTGCGTAACTTACCAATCGTTGAAGCCAAACGGCGAAATTCGCCTCCTGGAACAGCGTCTGGCGTGCATCTTCGCTGCAGTGTAACCAGGAAACTAACAAAGCCATCGCGTAATGGATAACTTGAGCTCTGCCCCAAAATCCAGTCTTGTAATGGTTAGGATCCCGTGGCATTGAAGCTTCCTGCAAGATACTAGTCAACCGGGGCATCGTGCTCCGAACATCCATCATCGATAACATCGCTTCGTTTAGATTTGGAATGATAATTTTATCGTGACGACTAGGGCGCGAGTCCTGCGGCAGAGAGTCCACCCCTAGCTGGCATAACAGCTTCAATAGCGACGCCAAACAGTCTTGTTGCCACTCGCTGGAGTCACCATCGACCTTCTGCAACACTCCAGACATGAAAATGTCGAAAAGGTGGCGCAATCCTCCATGCTGGATGAAAACTTCGCTCCAGGATTCTTTAAACGTCTCGTTTTGTTTCGCATCCACGATTTTCGTAGTACAAATACGTTTTACGCCCAACGATTCAACGATATACAGTGAGTACATTAGTTTTTGTGGACTTGCGGGGTCCAGAAGCTCGGCTAGTGGAGTATCGAGGTTCTGGAAGCCTCGTAGAAGAGTTGGACTAGTTGGGAGAAGCGTCAAAATGTCCCATACTCGTCGGGATAGAACTTGAGCCTTTGTGTGTGGAATCTGATGCTGAGGAACACAATATTTCATCTGATTTCGACGGTAAATAGGGTGAAACGAACCACTTTATATAATTAATTGACGAACAAGTACTTACACCTCCTTTAACCGGTGTTTTCATCGCGGAGAGTGTGTGCATTAATCCGAACAGCTGCTCGAAGTAATTCGGACGAAGAAGTAACAGCGTGGGAATACTTTCTCGAGGCGGAGGCGGTAACAATGATGGAGATTCTAAAGAATCTCGCTTTTTACCACCTCGACTGACTCCCATTGAGATGTACACCATCTGGTTGTCTTTGAATCCAACGTCTTGAAGTGTTTTTTCATCACAGTCAATGGTCAACTCTTGGCCCTGCGTGATCATCCGGATTGGTCCATCATGCAGGAGGGAACCCAAAACGGGATTCGAGCTACCGGTGCTATCTTCACTGTCTTGCGTTTTCGTCTGCGGAACGAAACCATGCTCAAAGTTTCGTCACCAATATAAAAAATTTTAGTTTAACAGATTGAAACTCACTTGAACTAAACTCTCCCACCATTTCGCGACTTCCGCTCGTAAATCGGCGACATAATCGATATTTAACAGATCGAAACATGCTCTTTCCGACATACCAGCTGGTTGCACCACTACTCGAATTGGTGTACATGATTTATCCCCTAAAGCAGCGTGCGATCCGATTCCACGGCCCTCCAGAGCCCAGCGTCGCAGATGATATGCGTATCTGCGACGGAACGTTTCCAAGTGCGTCTTAAGCAACAAAAGAGCTCGCTGGATGCACAACAAGGGACTCTCTTCCGATGTGTATGTACCGAGACCTTCCACCAGGTTTAGATCCTCGGTTGCGGCAGCCAAATGAGTCATGCATTGCGAAACGAACTCGCCTTCGTGCTGCAGTTGTTGACCCATGTAATAGCTATTTAGATACTGGATGGCTGCCATGCTTACATCTGAAATTAACTGTTAATATCTGAAGAATTATAGTTCAAATAAATAAATAACCTGTGCTGTTCGCTCGTAGGGCAATCTTCCACATGTGATCCATCCCCACAACGTAACCATCTTCATTGCTTGCGTCCATATGAGCCGTTGCGATCCGCGCTAAGTTGCACAACTGTTGGAATAAGCTTAGACATGTCATACTGATACCTTCAGCCTTTAAACTGGGCAGATGGACCAGGTATAGCCTTTTCAGAGCGTCAATTCCTAGCGCGTGTAGATCACTACTCTTCGCTTGCGACAACAGCCAACTGAAGAGTTCATCTGAACACTCGGAATCGTGCGCTAGACACTCCCAGAGTGTGTCAACTTGCTCTAAACTCAATCTATAATTTCAAGTTGTAAATAAGCTTTAGTTGTTCGTCGGTTAGTTGTTTGGGAACCTACTTGAAGTTGTGAGGCGACCCCAGGGGGCTGAATACTGCAAATAAGAAATGTAGACGCACTTGGACTTGCATCTGGTGCGTATAAAGACTGTTGGTTGAGTATCGAGGATTGTTGAAGTATGTGCGAAGGTTGTTAAAGAAATGAGACATCATGCTATGCTCCCGTTCGGCCCAATGGGTCACGTGATGCGTATCCAAGCCCCGAAATTGTTGAAACGACGACAACAACTTGGTGAGCAACCGCAGTGAGACAATTACAGACCTAAGCAAATAAACCAATGCTCACTGATGAGTAGCGTTAGTCTGTAAATAACTTACCAATTGTTTGCAAGATTCTGGAGACATCCCTCAATAAATTTTAATCGGATCACCCTGTCCGTATTGTAGCATAATAAATTACATAACGCTTTTTCGGCTTCCAGCGCCAAACCTTCTCCTAACTGAGACTGAAAAGTAGATTTATAATTTATCAAATGTTCCCTCACCCCACACACATACACGCACATGCACACGCGCACATGCACACGCACACACACACATGCACACGCACACACACACAATAACGTACAATTTTATTATCTTGTAGCAAATCCCATAATAGTGTATTCCCGGGTTGGCACACATTATCCACTTTAAAACAAGCAGATAATCTCGGATCTAATCGCGTCGGAGATTTTTCGGGTGTTTGATGCGAAAGTGACAGGCATTGTGATGTCAACTGGGCCTAAATCGAAAAACTGTTAAATATACCATTGTGCCCTTCTATACTATAATCCAAGTACGCAAACAACAATCTCCCGGTCAAGATTGTAATTGTACTTTTAGACTACTATAGAATCAAAGATTTTAAATCTAAAATATATTTTTTAGAAACTTGATAATAAACATAGTTTACAATTAATTTGTAGGTTTGTTTTTAAATAGCTGAATAAGTTAACCACAACAAACGTCAAACGAAATAAACAACGATACAAAAGTATATGTAAATGTAGTAAATGTGTCAAAACTACCAACTTATAGATTAAAAAAAACGTTAATCTTCTATATCAGGTCGTGAAATTGGACAAAATAATACATTTTGTGATGAAATTGATTTTTTACGACAGTTTATTTTATTTTTAATAATTTCTGATGTACTTTTCATTTTATTTTCAATCATTTTTTAAGCCAGCAGTAAATTTCATGTTGATACGTTTTTAGTTACAAAATGACGTAAGACTGTTACTTGCGTACCTGGACTATACATATATTTACAACTATAATTGCCGCAAATTTAATTA
The DNA here is from genome assembly GCA_018344505.1 of Nebria ingens riversi. Classification (NCBI taxonomy): domain Eukaryota; kingdom Metazoa; phylum Arthropoda; class Insecta; order Coleoptera; family Carabidae; genus Nebria; species Nebria ingens. Next base: position 12,271 of record JADQWA010001097.1, read on the forward strand.
AAAACTCTGTAATGCACAAAAGTTATGAACGAAAATCAAAAATATAACAGAGCTTCGTCCTTAGCAGCATTCGATTCTATGTAGTGTTTTTTTTTTTTTTTAATTAGATAAGAAACGAATTAATTTGATTCCATTTTGATAGTAATAATAGGGTTGACATATCAATTAAAAAAAAAAAAATTATGGAAGGTTCTTATAATATGACTATTAATCTAAATTTTATTGTTAAAAAATTTATATATTTAAAGATATGATTTTTCAAACTTCCGTATTGACAGCTCTAAGAATGACGTCAGAAAGAGAGAGTGTCTACGGTTGGCGACACTTTATTACTATGTGGTGGTAACATTTTAACAAGTGACAGTAGGTGTCAATTTGTTCCCGCGTGATTGTAAATTTGACTTGAATTGTGCATAAATACAAATTGATTAGCTTAGATGATGATTTAAAATGAATAAAAAATGCGTGAAATTTGCTGATACTGTCAGTTTGACAGATAATTTAGGATGGTATAATTTACAAAAAAAAATTGGTTTTCTATTTGTGGTAACAATGTAGGCTGATTTTGTTTGGGAGGGGATGAGTATTTCATTCTCTTGTTGACTTCACGTATATTTTGAAAATAGCGTTATTTCAATTTGCTAATAATTAATAAACGATATGATTTCAGAATGAACCAATGCAATAAATACGTATTATATTACAAAATAATTGTCATGTATAGGTTCTTATTGCATTTAAGAACTATAGGTATCAACTCTATTACCGGAGATAAATAATAAACGCACCTGTGCGGCAAGCTGCGCAAGTTCCTCCTCACATGCAGAATCTTCGCCGTCGAAGTCCGCCATGTTCTTCTCCGATTTATTGCTCATCCTCGAGGAATAACTGCCTTCTCCATCACCTTCGGCTTCTTCGCCACTTAAAAAATTCAACATGAGATGTCTTTAAAAATGAAGATGCAGCATCATAAACTAAGGCAACTTACTCAGACGTTCGTGATTCTAGTGTCGTCATAAATGTATTACAAGTTGGCGCATGGTGTTCCATTGAAACGACTTCTTTTCCAATGATTTCACTGGACGAAGAGCTTTCTTCCATGTAGATTTGAGCTTTTTCGGCGCCAGGACTAAACAATTAAACCGTATTACAAAGGGTTTTGAGCGCTTTTTAGGCTTAAGGTGAACCATCAAGTTCGCTAAAACATCGTGCCCAGCAAATAAAAAAAAAAAAAATACCACTCGATGTGTATTTGCATAACGAATGCATGGTAAAAAATTTAGCAGATAAAAATAAAAACTATGAAAAAGTGCCTATTTTGAGGGTTTTTATTTTTTATCTGCTACATTACAAGCTCAAAATAAACGAAATTTATACCATGTATTCGTTATGCAAATACACATCCATATTTTTTTTATTTTTTTCAATACTTAGGCCAGATTGGAGATATTTTGGATTTAATGGTTTTTCGTAATTTTTATGGCATTAAGACCAAAAGTATGGTACCAATGTGTTCGAAATAACTTTCTTACATTTTATTCAACGAAATATCTTTGATTGTGGCGTGAAAATAGCTTATTTCTAATTTTATAGCGTTTTCGCGATTCTAAGATTTTTTGAATAAAGCTAGCTGAAAGGTGGCGCCGTCTATGCACAAAAAAAGTTAAGAGGAACTAAGCGTAATAGTTTGTATCCATAGTGTGAATTTGAGAAATTCACCACTAGATGAAGCGGAAAAAACAAACGAAAATTTGTTATCTCACAATTGCATTCTTATCTTATCTGTACAGATAGATAAAAATAATAAATATTATGTTTGAATTTAGAAAATATTCAACAAACGTCAAATAACTTGTTTCTGCGTATGAACGCAAGAAGCAAATGTTATCTCAAAATTCAGAAAGTCACTAAACTGTGACTCATATTCATATGATTTATTTCAATAAATGGTAAATATTCGGTCGAGTTTACGATTGTTCTCATCCGAGTAATATTTGATGTTATTTTTTCTTTTCTTTCATAATTATAATTTATTTGCAAACTATTGATTTGATTGTTACTTTGATAATTTTAATTATAGCACAAATATTCTTTATTTATTCAGGATGTTGCCATGCCACATTATAGGCATTGGCTAAAGGCGAGCTCTGAGGATAGAATTTTATATTTTCGGTCAATGCTTAAGAAAAACCATCAGGTCCGTTTACTTCTAAGAAAATGCGATTTGGCGCTACTGGTGCATGCGCCAAAAAGAGCATTTTGCAGCTAATGTATAAACTAACAATCTGAAGTCGGTAATTGTAGTTTCTATATTGGAATAGCGACAGACTTTTAAAAAAGTAGACAGATTTAAACAGCGCGAATTTTAAAAACTAAAAATATTCTTCATTATATTTTTAATATCGAAGAAGTCAGAGGTCGATAAGACATATTAATATTTTAAAAAATCATCATTCGCGAAACAGAATTAATACCCTTCGGAGTCCAAATGATACAATCACATTTTGTTCTACCACTAAAGCTCGTCTTACACTACACAATATATTCTACAAGAAATTCATCAACATTTGGAACACTCTAAATTGTGTAGTATCATACAGCAAATTGTGTGAAAAATTGTCAAGCTTGACAATTTTTACACAATTTGCTGTATGATACTATACTACACAATTTAAGTAGTTCCAAATGTTGAACACTATATTGTGTAGTGAAGACGAGCTTTCACATACATTTGACAGCCTGTGTAAGGAATGCAACTACCGATGAATATCTCAACAAAGCGTATATTAACATTGTATTTACTTATTATTAGTATAAACTGGGGTAAAATGTTGAGACCGCTCTACTAAAATTGTTTATTCCATTCGCGCTAATACTGGGTTCCTAACTATGAATCATTCGTGCGATTGTATTTATCCCAACTCTTATCTACTTTAGATAGGCGCGTGCTATGCGAAATACGAATGATTTTTAACTCGCCGTAAAAAAGTAATAAACGTATTTATTTTTAAAATAAATTAAAAATTATTGAATTGTTTTTGTGTTTTCCGGCTTGCGCGATGCTTTGAATAATACATATGACTATATTGATACTATATCATTGTTGATTTAATTGATACTTCGATTATTTTAATTATAGTGCAATAACAGTTATTGATACAGAAATTCGACATGCCAAAGTTTAGGCAACAGCTCGCCGACGCCGAGTATACTTTTTATAATAACCAAGGAATAAAGATATCTTTGATTGACAGCCAATACTAAACAGCTCGCCGAATATCTAATGTTTATATTATTCAAGATATAAAATAGATATCTTTGATTGATTACGCTATATTGTCATTGTTGATTTGATTGTTACTTTGATAATTTTAATTAAAGCACATATTCTTTATTCATTCAGAATCTCGCCATGCCAAATTTTAAGCATTGGTCGAAGGCGAACTCTGAGCTAATTTATATTATTATGTTTCAATATATATATATATATATATATATATATATATATATATATAATATATATATATATATATATAATATATATTATATATATATATATATATATATATATATATATATTATATATATATATATATATATATATATATATATATATGTATGTATATATATATATATATATATATATATATATATATATATATATAATATATATATATATATATCTATATATATATATAACCATCAAGCTCGCTAAAACATCGTGCCTTGCAGATAAAAAAAAAAAAAATACTACTCGATGTGTATTTGCATAACAAATGCATGGTAAAAATTCGTTTATTTTGATCTTGTAATATAGCAGCTAAAAATATAAAACTATGAAAAAGTGCCTATTTTGAGGGTTTTTATTGTTTATCTGCTACATTACAAGCTCAAAATAAACGAAATTTTTACCATGTATTCGATTATGCAAATATACATCTATGTTTTTTTTATTTTTTTTCAATACTAAGGCCAGATTGGAGATATTTTGGATTTAATGGTTTTTCGTCATTTTTATGGTATTAAGACCAAAAGTATGGTACCATGTGTTCGAAATAACTTTCTTACATTTTATTCAACGAAATATCTTTTAGTGTGGCGTGAAAATAGCTTATTTCTAATTTTATAGCGTTTTCGCGAATCTAAGATTTTTTGAATATATCTAGCAAAAAAAATTAAAAGGAACTAAGCCTAATAGTTTGTATCCATAGTGTGAACTTGAGAAATTCACCACTAGATGAAGCGGAAAAACAAACGAAAATTTGTTATCTCACAATTGTATTCTTATCTTATCTGTACAGAAAGATAAAAATAATAAATATTATGTTTGAATTTAGAAAATATTCAATAAAAGTCAAATAACTTGTTTCTGCGTATGAACGCAAGAAGCAAATGTTATCTCAAAATTCAGAAAGTCACTAAACTGTGACTCATATTCATATGATTTATTTCAATGAATGGTAAATATTCGGTCGAGTTTACGACTGTACTCATCCGAGTAATATTTGATGTTATTTTTTCTTTTCTTTCATAATTATATTTGCAAACTATTGATTTGATTGTTACTTTGATAATTTTAATTATAGCACTAATATTCTTTATTTATTCAGCAAATTGTGTAAAAATTGTCAAGCTTGACAATTTTTCACACAATTTGCTGTATGATACTACACAATTTAGTGTTCCAAATGTTGATGAATTTCTTGTAGAATATATTGTGTAGTGTAAGACGAGCTTTAGTGGTAGAACAAAATGTGATTGTATCATTTGGACTCCGAAGGGTATTAATTCTGTTTCGCGAATGATGATTTTTAAAATATTAATATGTCTTATCGACCTCTGACTTCTTCGATATTAAAAATATAATGAAGAATATTTTTAGTTTTTAAAATTCGCGCTGTTTAAATCTGTCTACTTTTTTAAAAGTCTGTCGCTATTCCAATATAGAAACTACAATTACCGACTTCAGATTGTTAGTTTATACATTAGCTGCAAAATGCTCTTTTTGGCGCATGCACACAGTAGCGCCAAATCGCATTTTCTTAGAAGTAAACGGACCTGATGGTTTTTCTTAAACTCACCTATCCAACACTTTTACTTGAGCGGGCATGAGTAGAGCCTGCGGATGGTCTTTGATTGCGTGTCGTTTCAGCTCCAACTCACTATCATGGTCCTTATCCGATAACGGTTCAACTCCTGCCACACAAATCTCACGTTTTCCCCGTTTACACTTGATTATCTTCTTGTGTTTATGCCTCTTCCGCAATATCTTTCGCCGTTTCCGGAATTTTGACGGTGTTTCCTCTGTGTCTGCCTCATCTTGCGAGCTGGAGGATCCGATGTTTTCTACACCATCGGGGAGGCTTTGGTTCAGCTCGGCAAGGGCGCAGGTGATTTTTTTACGAACCGAACATCGTTTTTCAGTTTTCCGCCGATCTACCACCGGTGTTTTGCCGTCTTCTTTGCTGCTTTCACCTTCCGTTGTGGTGCCTTCGCAATGAGCTCGAACATTTCGTTGTTTTCGAGGCTGTTTACAAGGAGTAGGCCCTTCGCTTTCGATACCGACGATTTCCTCTTCAGCTTCTTCCTCAATTTCTTCGCTTTCGGACTTATGACTCTCACTTTGTCCCGAACTATCACCCTAAACATAGTTTACCCATCAAAATATGTTGTTAACAGAATTAAAAACAGAATCAAAACTTACTTGTTCTTCATCCGAATTACTCGGATCCAAACTGACACTATTCTCGGATGAACTGGCGCATTTATGCAGTGTAATTCCGGCCGCGGACGCTGCTAATCCGATTAATCCGGGCTCCGCTCCAGCACCGCCACGCGTCCAAATGAATTTGATTAACGCCGACGCTAAATACAGTGTCTAACCCAAAAAAAAAAAACAATCAATACCACACGGAAACCAATGCATAGTAATCATACTTGTTCGGTGTGATCTTTCGGCTCGAGATGAGCCAACAATGAGTACAAATGCAACGCAGGACCGGCTGCCAAGTGTTTAATGAGCCCCGGCAGCAAGTCGTGAACAGGCTTCGAGCAATGTTTCAACTGAGCCGCCTGCCAGATGATATCGATGTGTTCGCAAGTGATTCGAGACTCCATGGCAAGAAAATTCAGGATTATGTGGCTTTGTTTGATCACCTAATATGGTTTCGTAATTAAATCAATGAATTGCGATTAGTGACGAGGAAAACTTACTTCAACGTGTAAGTTAGGCCCGAAAATGTGTGATATAATATTATTGTTATGGAGCCAATCAGCCATGTTGCGGGGGGCGCCTTCTGCTTCCGGTAGGCCTTCACCGACGCACAGTTCGGCCAAGAGGCCGATGTGATTGTTGATCTGCGCAATACCTGCCAATCGCATCGTCAATGTGCTCGATGTAAAATATTTAAATGCGAGATTTAAACCGTCGTTATCAAACGCTAATGGGGTGTCCAGGGGGTCTTTTATGGCGTTCCACATAAAATCTATAGAAGTAGATGTAATTATATTTGATATAAAAATGAAGATGGTTATGAATACATACCAGCCATACTCTTAATGGCTGGCGCTCTTAAATCCTGGTCCGAAAGTTTACACATGTAGCGTAAAACTCGCGAACGTAATGGCACTAATAGTTGAAGCATTGTTTTGAAGTTGAGCCACAGTTTAAGATTGCAAACTGTACAGAAAAACGATAGAGAAACATAATAATGATTGCTGTTGTGTGTGATAATGCAGCGTTTGACAGACTTACCAACTGTGATAATGGCATGGGCGGTTGAAACGGGTAGGCTATCAGGCGATAAATACTGAAAGCAGAGGGTCATCGCGTGAACGCCGCCCGTTTTACAAAATAAGCTAACATTCCGTAATAAATAGATGGGGATTTCGGAATCGTGTAAATCGCAAAACGAATTCAGATTCTGCAGCTCCTGCTGGGTGACTTCTTCGAGTTTCGATTGCATGGAGTGCTTAAAAGCTGCGTACAATGGGAAATTTAGTAAGAAAATTTTTGAAACTAAACTAAACAATTTCTCGCAGTCGGCGAATTTGGCTAGTTGCGCGTCCGTGTTCGGTTTCGTTTCGGATTTAGTTTTCGGTTGCTCCTCGGCATTTTTTTCGAGTTCTAATCCATTTTCGCGTAGCTCTTTTAAATGACAAACCGCCAAACAAATGATTCCTTGTGTTATAAGACTGAAACGTTCGAAATTCTTCGGATCCCGATAGCAACACATACATTGCCTACAAAAACAAAACACGCTTTATTGTTGTTAGGTTTGTTGTAAATTCGAAAATTAGTTTAACCTTGTAGGCCATGATTGAACATAAACTAAAACAATTTCGATATCTTGTTTGCTCAGTATTGGTTGTTCCGCAGATTCCTTGCAAACTTGGGCTTCATCTGAAATTATTTCATCAGTTTTACCTCCTTACAAACAACAATCAGTCGACAATGAACCACAGTTGTTAATTAATGTTTATGGGGCTGGCTTATGTACGAAAACGAGCTAAATTTATTTTAAAAAACCTCCAGAAATAGACAAAGACTCACAAGATACAAGTAGTTCGAGGAAATCAGAGCATGCATCGCACATATTTCTAGCGTTTCGACGCCGTTGGATTTCACTTTAACATTTCAATTAAGGTAATTGATTAAAGTTTGTTTCGACTTATGTCAATTAACAGGTTATATTTGTTAATAATGTGATTTTGATTAGAAGACACCTAGACACCATTTTCTAAAACACCAGCGCCTCCAAACAGTATTTTTCAACATTTTTTGACAGCTATGGTTGCCACGCACTTAACAATCTCTATTTTAGCGTAAATATGATCCATTTGTTCACATTAATATAACTATTTTAGATAAAAAAAACTTCTATAAATACTATATTTACTAAAGTATAGAATTACTTGGATCCCTGCCAAGAAATTAATATTATTTATTTAAATTTTATAATTGATATGTTTGGTAACATTGTGTCCAATTGGCTGTAGTTTAATTACTTCAGTTTGGTACTGTATGGATGGGTTGTTAGTACTGGAATCCGCCATTTTGTTATAAAATATTACGAAAAAAGTTATATTAATAATCATATATACTTTTATTAAACTTTAAAACATTATAAACAACTTATTTTTATTTATTATTGCTTATTATCTTCATCACCAGGTTCAGAATAACATTCTGTGCTTAACTCTGTTGTATTATCGAATTCTTGCTCAACCTATAGATAAAAACAATAAAAAATACTCACTACAACAACAATTAATAACAATGATAGATATTTATAGGGGGTACGTTTAATCCATGATTGATCAATAATCGATCCCTGGATTGGCATGCATAAATAATACAAAGTTTACTTAAACATCTATAAATTAGCGTCAAACGTGTTAAATATAATTTTTCTCGGCCATATGCAGAATAATATCATGCACTCGCACATTAAATTCGTCGACATTTTTCGATTCGAATGAAAACGCCGCAAAGGCTTCACTGTCATCGCCGTTTTCAAAGACAGCATTTATATCCGGAATCTCATCCGAATCGCTAGTCAATAAAGGAAGTAGCATTATTGCAATTATCAAGCCGTATTTTCCGTAAATCAAGAACTGATCCATCATCACTTCGTACGGATACAACTGGTCGATATCCGAGCCTAATTCAAGCGTGAATTCTTTCAGGGTTCGGTGGTAATGCTTCAAAAGCGAATCGAAATGCTCGGAACGGATTTGCTTGTCGGTGCACGCATATATAAAATAAAGTAGATCCAAAACTGGGGGGCCAATATGCGACAACTGCCAATCCAAGAAGCACAGGTCAGTTGGGGTATTTGGATTGGATGTATCCTGAAATCCTTTAGTTTGAATGCATTTTTTTAAAACTTAAATAGACTTATTAGTTAATGAATTTATTATTTGTGCCCTAAAAACAATTATTTTATGTGATTTTCACAACTGAAATCACGATATAATTAAAAATAAGTCATAAAATGATTAAACTCGTGATTAATTTGATTGCTATGCACTAAGTTTGATTAAATATAGTAACAGATGTTTAAATAATAAATAAACAGATAATTATTTGATACTTTTACGATGTTAATTGTAAAAAAAGTGTTGTTAGAATTAGGAAATGTTAATGTGTATGTACAATGATTGGTGTAACCTTCGCATTTCAACAACCTTGGCTTAGAAAATAGTAATTTCTATTTGTTTTTAATATAAAAATTAATGTTGATTAGTGATAACGGTTTAACTTTATCAACATTTGGAGTTTAAGCGTTAGATATTGATTTGGCTTTCACAAAACTATTTTTTGCGTTAATCTGTTTTATCGAAGCTGAAATAATTTTTAAAAAACACTTACTTTATGTGCAAATAAAACGTTGTTGGTCCAACAATCGCCGTGACGTATCACCGAATACGGATGACAATGATCGTCCAATATTCGCACCATATCTATCAAGTAGTTCTTTTTGAATATCTCAAATCGTCTAATTACTTCCTGATCCTCATCCGGTTTGAGTGTTTTTTGCGCTTTGTCCGCTTGCGCCTGGACGTGCTTATCGAAATTGGCCAAGTCCATTTCGGTCATGTAATTCCGTTCCATCTTTCGGCCGAATTCCTCGAATAATTCAGGCTTTTGGGTTCGCAATGCGAACGACAACGAATGATAACGCGCCAACTCGGTGATGACGAGTTTTACATGATGGTAATCCAGTGCGTATTTACGATTTTGTAATTCGTAACCGAGTTCTTTCATATCTGTCATGATCAAGGCTTCATCACCGTCTTCTGCGGATGTTTTTAAACATTTCGCGTACGATGTGAATTGATTTTTGATACCTTTTTCAATTTGTAATGCGTGTAACGCGGGTAGTACATGGTTGTACATGTAAATTTCGCGTTCGTACGCTAATTGGATTGGGGCAAACTTACGGAGTCCCTCTGATTTTGGCGCACTTTTAATTATAAAGCTACTATTGACCGCTTTGCCGTTTTGGTCTTTTCCGGTCATTTCCGCTTTGGCGATAATCCCCAAATAGTTGTCCCCTTTTATTGAGCCCGCTTTTATTTCGATGTTCACTATTTCAACGCCTTTTTCCTCCAAATATCTCCGGAAAACCGATTTAATTCCATCACTGACGAGATCACTAGTTGTTTCATTAGATTCAATCATTGTCGCGCGAATGATTGACTAATGCGAGGTCAGCCCAGTTGGGGCTTACTTTTAAGTGTCGCCCCCCCCTCCCACAAACGATCTCGTACATGAGCGTAGAGAAATAATAATAATAACGGTTAGCTTTAAGTTAATAACATCTAAAATCTACTCAAGGACACAGATAACTATTTAAACATACATCATTGAAAACTACCGAAAAGTACTCAGTCATCTGAGATAAATATTATTGCGTAATAGTACGCGATGGGAGATTAAATTAATTATTGAGCTATAAATAGAATTCGGAGTTGGAGGGTCGAAAACTTACCTCAGCTTGTTTTAAGGCCTTCAGCTCATTTTGTTGTTTGCGTTCGAAGAATCCAGCCTAAAACAAATATAAGCGAAGTTATATTACAATAAAAAAGATAAAGTTAAGTAATTTTTTATAAATTTTATATATATATATATATATATATATATATATATATATATATATATATATATATATATATATTAAACAGACTTGCGCATGCGAAATATACATTTTTTACTTTCTTATACGATGTATAAGTATGTTTAGTAATCATGAAATTATTCGATTTCGAGATTTTAACGGAAAAACACCTTTTGACCTTCCCTGAGTCGAGTCTGACTATTATCGGAATTCCGTCGCACGTGCGTGCGCATGTGTGAGTGCTTTACAGCCAATGTTATAATCATGAAACTTAAAATTTGTATATGGTTCGCAAGAAAACCTCTTACTTTTGAAAATAATATTCAAACCGGAAGTGCATGTTTACTCCAGTAATTTTTGCGGTTTCTGAAATATCTCCAAAACGGCTACACTTACAGAAAATATAGCGGTATTCAAAATGACATATCAATATTATGCACAACTTTTATTTGAATCATTTCTTCAAAAAGTGTACCGATTACAAGAAAATTTCTATTAAATTTCTTATTTATGTTGCCATGGTTACATAGGTATGGGAAATTATACTTATGACAAATAAATTTAGTGTAAAACTGTTTCAATGGTTAATACATTATTAAAGATATTATATATAAATATTTTGTAACTAAAAAACGTCCGATCATAATCATTTCGGTTGATATTTTTCAACCAATTCCTACCCAGTAAACATCTATTAGCCCATGTTATGTCCCCGCAGCGTAATAGAGACGTTACATGTGACTACATGTTTACTGGTTTTTAATTTTAAATAAAGCTTACCTTTATTAGTCCCAATATAATCAATAAAAGAATCAATACACCAGCAATGATTGCTAATATTATGATCCATGATTCGATTTTGTGTTCAGGAGGTTCAATAAAAAAAATACTGGACACTTGCAGCCTATCGCATCTATTAAATCAAAACACACAAACTAATAAAAACTTCTAGAATAATTAATTAAAATCGTTGCCAAACCTTTCTCCGCTGTTTTCTTTTACGTAAGAGTCCGTAGTCAAATAAATAATATCCCGTTTGCCCAACAGATATTCTATAAAGATAAAACCCCCCGCGCATTAAATCGAATTAAACGGATGTAATAAATAAACTTACTCTCGAGTAACGTTGTATTTAAAAACATCTTCAGTTGCAAACTGGCGACGTTCTTTGATTTCTTAAACGGCCCTATAACACATTCCAACTTATTACAGATTACATGATCGCCACTGGAACAATTCAAAAACAATGTTCTGTTCGCCGGAAAAGATCTAACATCAGTCGAATTCGGTGAGTGAATTTGTCGTTTCATTTTCTTTGTAGGTGTTTCTAGCATATCATCCTGATCGATTGAATCAGTTTGTGCCAATGATTCGGTTTCTTTGAAGTACGATTCGGACCACATGCACCGAAACGGTTGGCCTGCTTGGTAGCCTTCAGGTTCAGCGATTTTTAGGAAGTTTAAGACACCATCCGGCGTCGATACGGATACAGGGATCAAAATCTGGAGAGTTGCTAAGTTTATAGGGCTTTCACCGGTTTTTTGAACCTAAATAGGTGAGTTTTAGTTTGTGAACGATGTAGGTATTCGTAAACGAAATTATATATTATTAGTTTGGCGGCGTTAGTAGCATTAACAAAGCTACCGTACGTAATGTGTTTTTGACAGGTGTACTATCACAATGTAGAGCCTATGATTGGCCACACGATGTGAACCGAACTGAACTTAAGTGATGCTGTATATGTTTTTACTTTCTTTTACGAAGTAATAAGTAAGTATTGTAATCACGAAAAAAAATTTCTCGAAATTTTTACGGAAATACACCTTCCCTGAATCGAGTCTGACTATTTTTGGAATGACGTCTGTGTGTGTGTGTATGTGTGTCTGTGTATGCGCTCTACAGCCTACACCGTTGAAGATAAAATTATGAAACTTCAAACTTAAGATGTCTGGGAGGAAAACCTATTTTTGAAAAGCATATTCAAACCGGAAGAGCATGTTTACTTAAGACTGTTTTTGCAATTTCTGCAATATCTCTGAAACGGCTGTACTTGCAGTAAAAATAGTTAGAATAACATTGAAAGATATTAGTATTCTGCACAAGTTTTGTTTGAAACATTTCTTCAAAAAGTGTACCAGTTACGAGAAAATGGCTATTATCCTATTTATATTGCCATAGTAACATGGGTATGGAAAATTATATATAATAAATCGCATCTACTATGCATGTCAATTGTTTTAAATATTCCAATATTTTGACATTTAGCATTTATTGTTAGTGTTACAAATTAGTTTAGTGAAATAGCGTTACAAAGGTTAGTAAATAATTTAAAATATTATATATAAATATTTTCTCTGGTTTAAAGTTAATTTGAAAACTAAAAAATGTCCGGCCATAATAATTTTTAATAATATGTAATGAATAATATTTTCTTTATACTACTATAAAATCCAACATTTAAAATCTGAAATACATATGTTTTCTTTGGAAATCTGACAATAATCTAACTTTACACTTTTATTGGCCATGAATGAAAATATTTTCTTGAAATTTTAACATTTTATATTTTTATTTACATACTATCAAATCGAAATATACTGACTACGTAAAAAAAAGTTTAGGGCCAATACATGGCCGATGTTTTACTAAAAGAACAGTCTTGTAAATGAAACTTCATTGTACACAAATAAGTAAACAAATAAACAGTAGGCCGCCGCACGTGGAGTCTCTGATTGGCCACGCGATGTGAACTGAACTTAAGTGATTTTGTATCTGTTCTTTACTAAAAGATCGGTGTTGCAATCAAAAATTCATTGTACACAAAAATTAAACAAACAGCAGGCCGAATAACAATGGCCGCTGTGATAACGAATGTTTTTAGTACATTGCTTTATCGCCAGATAGCGAGTTGTTAATTTCGTTCACGAATTGATGTAATTAACTTACCCCGTAAATATGACTGGCATTTGATAAAGTGTGATTACCAAAGAAGTAACTGTCTTTTAACGAATTTCTGTTCAATAATGATGATTATTATAATAATGAATCAATAAATAATCAATTGTATCTTACCCTTTAATCGATAAACTAGCGTTTATTAATAGATTTAGGTTTAAATCAACAAAATTGTTATCTGAATAAAATTCATCGCTTCGCGAGTACGCCGATATAGAAAACTTCAATCGGTGCCCGTTTTGATCATTATTTTGAACCTCATCCATATCCAAATTCAACGTCAGAATTTTCTAAACGAATAATAATATAAAGTCAGGCAATTCATTAGTTTCTGGTTGTAAATCTTACGGATTGATTGCTTTCTAATGGATTATCAATATCACAAATAATAAATATAGTATTATTGTCGCGTGTCTCGGTGCAAACTGGTGGCATTTCTGATAAATGTATATTTTCAGGTAGTTGGACGCTAATTTGGGTCAAATAGGCCGCTTCCCCGGTGTTGGTTACGTTTATCAGTAACTTTGGAGCTGATTTCGATCCAATAACGAAATTATCTTTCGAGCTATTGATATAAATATATAAATAAGACATAATACAATTTTCTATTCAGGAGCAGAGTTAGAAGTAAGTTTTACCTTAATCCGACGAATGATACCGATAGGTTTAAATCTGCGGTGCATATATTATCTGCACCACATTTTAATGCAAATGGAACTTCTAGTTTTGATTCTTTTACGCTTAGGAACTCTTGCACAATGGGACATAGTTTACAGAAATTGCTTTCCGAACGTTTATATTCATTCCCGATGTACAATATGTTACCTTCTTGCGGTTTTTTGATTAAATTTTGCATAACTAAAACCTGTATCGGGTCCCAATAGTTTTTAATATTTTTCTGAAACACAATAAATACATTTTAAACAACTTCTAAATAGGTGTATACATACATATATAACGTCATGGCTATTTCCATCATAAGGTGGGGGGGGGGGGGGGGTGGCGGGGAGGGGAGCAGAGAACCCTTACATTAATTTGCATCTTGACAATCTTTCGCCATTCAATTCTATCCTTACAAACTTCTTTCGCTTCATTCAGATTCATCATATTCTATTCCGCGTGCTCACAACTTTCCTTTCGCGCAGCTCATTTTCAATCATATTCATCCACTTATTCCGAGGACGACCCCGTATTCTCACACCGTTCATCTATATTTACCTTAATACCGAGTTGAATCTCCTCGCAGTGTTGTTCAGAATTTCGCAACGTAATTTTGATCGAATTGATATTACTTACAACTGTTGATGGGTTTTTAAAAACTAATCGTTTATGCTCATCATCAATAATTATTGTTCGGTTGATATCTAAACCAATGATACACTTTAATAGTTTTTAATAACGTAGAATGGTTCGCCGGAAGTTGGTCGAAATTAGAATTTCCAATTTGGAAATAAAATACCTCTAGAAATTTTAATATTTTTTTTTATGATTATAATATATATTTAAAGATTTTTTAAAGTTGAGTGTTGTCAGCTCTAAGTATGACGTCACCAAGAGAGTGTCTCTAGTCTCTTTTACAACATACGGTTGGCAACACTTTTTTACCTATGTGTTGGTAACGTTTTGACAAGTGACACCAGGTGTCAACTCTGCATTATGGAATCAGTGGATACGAATTCAAACTTATTTTTAATAGTTTTGTTAAACGTTTGTACATACAACTTACTTAAATCCGATGTAGATGAAGTTCCTTGATACGAAATGCAAATTTCGATCGCGAACTGCTTCGCTTTCGAATCTAAACGGGCGATTTTCGATTTGACCGTCAATTCGAGTTTAACAATCGGGCTTCCTCTTAAAATGACCACGTGCCCCGATAGATAAGCCCCAACCGCAAAGTCTAAATCGTAATAAACAATTACAACAAATAAAAGCAATGATTTGTCTTTAATACGAAGTAAAATCACCGTTAAATAAATTCTTATCGAGGTCTGCGGATTTCGAAAAACTGATTCCGAAACCCTTCAACATCGGTGCTATTTCTCGGGCGGAAATCCGCTGTGAATGAGTTTGCTTCAAACCCATAGGGCCCCCATTATAGATATAGATCACGCCACGGTTGTCGTCTTCGTAAGGGGCGCCGATTGCAATATCCGCGTACCCATCCAGGTCCAAATCACCGATTGCTTGAATCGCTAGACCAAATTGTCCACCGGGACTATGCCCTTCTAGTGTTGGGGTGTGATCTGGAGTTTCTAAATAGCCCTAATAAACAATACAAACACTTGTTTATAACCATTTTCACCCCCCAAACAGTGGTCAAATCACCGTTTTGCTTCCGAAAAATATATAAACGCGTCCCTCATCCATTTTTGATGAATAATGCGGAGCCCCTACTATAATATCATCTAGCTTGTCGCCATTTACGTCCGCTACGGCGATTGAAGCTCCGAAATACTCACCAACTTGTTCTCCTTGGCGTGATGCTTTAGATCGTAAAAGCTCATCGGTGTGGAATGGAAAATCAAATATGTTAATCTGTTTAAAAGCTGTAGTTAGTTGTATATTTGGTTTTTAAATGAATCGTAGAACATACCTGGCCTTTATAGACAGAAGAACGTGGATTACCTGCGACGTATAAGAGTTTTTTATCCGAAAAGAAATATCCGGATGATAGGGAGTAGCCTAAAATAATGTTTAACTCAGAAACGATTTTCTATATATTTGAAACCTTACCGAAATATCCGAAAGAGTGTATACCCAGCAAAACTGCCTCGCTCGGTATAATTAATTCGCTAAAACTTTCCGCTCTTACAGATCGTCTATTTGCTTGACTCGGTACTTCGGATCCATCCCGGTACAGAATTGCGGCGCCTTTCCAGTTGGAAAAACCAGGCGCGCCTAGTATTAATTCCGCTTTTATCTGGAAACAAATGATTAATATAGACGTCCGAAAATTCGTGATTCACGAGAGAAAATACCGGTTTCACTGGGAAATGAGCTATCATTCCGGCTTCTCCTACTCCGTAATTGTAGATTGATTTCTTCGAGTTGACATATTTATCTAGAAAAAATCAATTAATTACGCTGCGATTTGTTGAATAATTAATTAGTACTTTTATTGACTAGAGGAAGCAAAGCTTCTGTATCATTGATATTAATGTCTGACCAGTAACAGGCACCGAGCATATACAATTGCTGACGACTGATTTGATTGATCCAACGATGTCCACACACCTAATCCACATTTGGGTTATTATTCATACAATCGAGCGAGCTTATTCAATGTATGATTTATAGTTACCACAACGCGTTTAAATTCCGGATGAATATCCATCGCTCCTCCAATCCAAGCTCCATCCTTCTTATTGTAATAATCCCCCGTTCTAGTTTGTCCTTTACTTGATGGGCCTCCTATAAAACCCCCCATCCAAATTATTACTAATTCTTGCTGTTTGGAAATTAAATATAAATGTACCGGTCAGATCCACTGAAAATATGACGCAATTTTGTAAAAATGGACACCGATAAACAACCCCAGGCTCCACGTACTCTTTATACAAAGTATGATTCCCCCTAGGGGCTCCAATTTGAATCCTTTAACAAATTAATCAATTATAACTTACACCCATGGCATTAAAGTATACTTAAAACTTACCATGGCCGAGTTTTTTCATCTCCTCCGTACAAAACAACCGAATACCCGAAATAAGTCTGTCTAGATTTATTCGTACTAGGATCCGAATATATAATCGGAAAACTGGTGTCAATATTAAAACATTGGGCCCAATTTAGGTGGCTAAATATCGAAATTAGGACTAAAATAGACATGGTACTTGCGTTCTAGTGAAAACACTCACGAAATGTACATTATTTCGTTGAATGTTTTCCCTGTTAACCGCAAGGAAGGAAACGGGTTTCTGATTAAAATTACCAATTTTTTTAATTGCGTTTTAAATTTTATTATCACTAAAATATGTCTTATCGGACAATGGTTTCTCAGTAATTTTAAGAAAGATATATTTAAAATAAATTTCTACTATTCAATTCGGGTCAATGTATGCATTTTTGGCTCACCGTACGTAGTACCGAAGAGCTTAAGTGTTTGTTTGTATAATTTGTCTGATTGAAAAATTTCATTTACTAAAAGATCGTCATTTATCGCCCTGATTCCGAAAATGTGAATATGTCATATACTTGGCAACATGTTGGTCGCTAGTCGTCAAAATTTAGTCACCTCTACTCTGTTTCAGGAGATATTGAGTTCGCAAAAAATGTTACACCTTAAGGTGGGAATCTGGTGTAGACGGCCGAAAATTGTCATTGTTGATTTGATTGTTACTTTGATCATTTTAATTATAGCACAAATGTTGTTTATTTATTCAGAAACTGGCCATATCAAACTTTAGACATTGGGCGCAGCCAATGCTAAACAACTCGCCCGAGTGGAGCTCTGAACATTGGCTATGGCAATTCTTGTTTGTTGTACAAATTTATATTACGACATAATTAAAAAACGTTGCCCGCGAAATGACGCCAGAGGTTAGCAATTACATAGTTTTCTCAATTTTTGCTATTGTTGGTAACGTTGCAATTTTCTTACAGTGGTATTCGATGATGTCTGTAAAGTTATCCACTAAAAAATGTCGGTAAAGTTATCCACGAAAAACGGTATTGAATTTACTTGAAGCACAATGAATTTACTTTGCTCGCAATGAATTTACATTAATCACAATGAATTTACTCTTGATCACAATGAATTGACTTTTTTATACAAAAAATAATATTTTCAAAATTGGATACATGCGATGGAGAAAGTGTTTTGCCGGTTACACAATTAATATGCACCCATGTTTCATAAAAATGACATTGGATCCAGCTCTTTTCAGTAATAGTATCGCAGCACCTTTGTAAATTTGTTTTTTTTTGCATATACCGCAGAAACGTGATGCATTATTTTGTTTATTTATTTCATTTTCGCCGCAGTACAAACAAAAATCCTTCATGTTTATGAAATTTTCTAGTATATTATTCCTAATTTCCCTACGAAATACATCTGGGCAGAAATTCTTGTTAATTATATATTGACCGTTATTCTTTAAAATATTTTCTATAAAGTGAATAACAATAATCCCGCAATTATATCCATCTTTCTGCAAATTGTGATGAATAATTTCTTCTTTAAACCCTGTAGAATTTATTCCGTAATGATTTAACATATCGAGAATTTTTTAAAAGTATGTGTTTCGTGTTGTGCGCTCCACTAGCTGAATTAAATATTTTAAATGTACGTGCTATAAAACCTGCAACAACCAATGTCCAATGATTGTTGTTTATTAAAAATGGCATTATATAAATTCAATTTGGTTTATACCATGTATTCGAAAATATGTAGCTTAGCCGGATATTATAGAAAATTAATTAAAGACTTTTCCGAAATAGCAAAATCATTGACTGAATTATTAAAGAAAAATAAAGAATTTCATTGGACAGATGTTACACGAAGATCGTTAGAAAACTTAAAAAAAATTCTAACGACAGAACCTTTGTTACAGTATCCAGATTTTAGTAACAACAGACTCTAGTAAATATTCTATCTCAAGGTCATATAGGTAAAGATTTGCCAATCGCTTATGCTAGTCGCGCCTTAAATAAAGCAAAAATTAATTACTCTACAACAGAACAAGAATTACTAGCTATTGTCTGTGCAGTGCAAAATTTTCGTCCTTATTTGTACGGTAGAAAATTTACAGTTATAACTGACCATCGACCTTTAACTTGGATATTTAACGTAACTGATCCGGGATCGAGATTAATTCGCTGGAGGTTAAGACTTGAAGAATACGAATATAAAATAGTACATAAAGCAGACGCATTAAGTAGAATAGTCGCTCTAACATCAGAAATAGATAATTATAAAAAAATTCTTGAAGATAGTAAAACTAAAATAATAGCAAACTCGAAATTAATAGAAATATGTGGTAATATTTTAAATTCAGATAAAGATAATTTAATCGTTCAATGTGTATCGGAAGATTTTAAAATGAATCAAGGAATAGCAAAAGTATTAAAAGATGAATTCGCAATAGAAATTTCAAACCAATAAGATTATAGCGATTATAGTATTGGCGACGTTGCAATTTTTAGATCAGAAAATGGTAGAGTTATTGCTAACCTAGTAACTAAAGAATTTTACTATGGAAAACCAGCTTACGAAAATCTGTGGAAATGTCTAGTAAATTTAAGATACTTTTGTATTGAAAATAATATGTCAAAATTAGCAATGCCTCAAATTTCGTGTGGATTAGATAAATTAGATTTGACTATCGTAAGAATGATGTTACGATACTTATTTAAAGAAGTAAACGTTGAAATATTCGTGTATCATCTACTAACAGAATACACTGAAGAATTAAAAGATCAAATCATTTCGGAATATCATGATACTCCAACGCATGGTCATCAAGGTGGATCTAGAACTTACAAACGAATAAAATTAATACACAATTGGAAAAACATGCGTGACAATATAAAAACATCGGCCATGTATTGGCCCTAAACTTTCTTTTACGTAGTCATAGTATAAATTAAAATATAAAATGTTTAAATTTAAAAGAAAATATTTTCATTCATTATGTCCAGTAAAATTGTAAGGCCGGACATTTTTTAGCCTTCAAATAAACTTTAAACCAGAGAAAATATTTATATATAATATTTTAAATTATTTACTAACCTTTGTAACGCTATTTCACTAAACTTATTTGTGACAATAAATGTTAAATGTCAAAATATTTGAATATTTAAAACAGTTGACATGCATAGTGGATGCGATTTATTATATATAATTTTCCATACCTATGTAACTATGGCAATATAAATAGGATAATAGCAATTTTCTCGTAACTGGTACACTTTTTGAAGAAATGTTTTAAACAAAAGTTGTTCAAATCATTAATATCTTTAACTTTAATTATAACTATTTTACTGTAAGTGCAGCCGTTTCGCAGATATGCAAAAAGTGTCTCAAGTAAACATGCACTTCCGGTTTGAATATGCTTTTCAAAAATAGGAGGTTTTCTTCCCAGGCATGTACAAATCTTAAGTTTATAGTTTCATAATTTTATCTTCAACAGTGTAGCCTGTAGAGCGCTCACAGCCACACACACAGACGTCATTCCAAAAATAGTCATACTCGATTCAGGGAAGGTCAAAAGATGTATTTCCGTTAAAATTTCGAGAATTTTTTTTTCCGTGATTACAATACTTACTTATTACTTCGTAAAAGAAAGTAAAAAATGCTCAAGTTGTCAAAAAAAAAAAAAATTGTTAAAACCAAACTATAAAGCGCCTATGGAAATTACTAGCACAACTAGTAAACCTTTTGAAAAAATATCTTTCGGTATTGTAGGGCCCTTGCCAATTTCAGAGTTAGGAAATAGATATATTTTAACTTTACAAGACCACTTAACAAAATTTAGTGAAGCATTTCCTATTCCGAATCAAGTAGCAAATACCATTGCATTAACATTAGTATCAAATTTCATTTGTAGACATGGCATACCTGAAACAATATTAACTGATCAAGGCAGTAATTTTTTGAGTCAACTATTTAAAGAAATTTGTAAATTATTTAAAATAAAGAAAATTCAGTGTACAGCATTTCATTCAGAATCTAACGGTGCATTAGAAAGGTCACATAGAACTTGAGCAGAATACTTAAGACATTTTATTAAGTTAGAACAAATCGACTGGGATTCGTGGATTCCATTCGCAATGTTTACTTATAATACAACACCTCATACGGCAACTAAATTTACAGGAACCTCAAGTAAAATATACATACGCTAATCTAGTAAATGATATCAAATTTAAGATGCAAACACTTAGAAAACTACAAAACAAAGAAAAATCTAAATTAACTTATGATACTAAGGTCAAAGAACCTAAATTTAAAATCGGAGATAAAGTACTACTGCTCGACGAAAGTATAATATCTGGAAGAAGTAAGAAACTTCGTTCCAAATGGACAGAATCGTATAAGATAATTTCAAAAGACTCAAGCGTCAATTTTACAATAAAACTTGGAAAAAGAATAATAAAAGTACATTGTAACGGAATAAAACTCTTTCACGAATAACAATGAACCTCTATATCGTGTTAAACGTATTTTTCACTATCGAAGTTTTTGGTGAAGGAACCAACCGACCTTATGAAATCTTGCAATATGATAATTCTATGGGAATCTACTTTCAAGATTTAGGCACTGTATAAATTATATAATGATGCAAACACAACATTCATTTTTTAAATATAGTTGCCTTAAGGTTGGCTATAAGCCTCCCTTGATTATTTTTTACTATAAATGATCCCAATTAATGTAATTTATAGTTAAAAAGAGTCAATTTTAAGCTAAGTTTAGTAATTTATTTACGTATGTTATGAATAAACAACTGAGAAATTAGCTTCTGCGGCAGGGTACGGTGCAACCGGGGTATATGGGGTATAGTACAGCCAAGATTTCATGCATTTGAACGTTAGTTTTATAGTTCTTTATCTGTGTTAACTAAGGAATTTTTTTAGAGTGTTTTTTATGAAATTTGGAAATCAATATTAATGTTCAAGATAACCAGAGATGGCCTAGATTTCGTTTGGTAAAATGGAAAATGATCAATTTGAATTAAAAAATACTCACGAATACTATTATCATGTAGTTTCAAAACGCAATGAAAATTATGCTAATAAAAAATGTCCGGCATATATGTTTAGTATTTATTGACTTCATGTTTTTATTTTTTTCGTCACCAAGTAAACATTACAACAAAATTGTACCCTATACATGTCTCTCTTTACTCTAGAGAAGCGCTAACGTAGTTTAAATATTACAATTTAAGATACAAAATGATGGTAGTACAAGGAAGATATTAATATAAATAAATAATAATATAAACATTAAACAGATAATAATTTTCGTGTTTTCTTTATCAGTTTTAGTTGTATTTGTTCTGATTCAAATTTAAGATATTATTGTTTATTAAAAATTCGATGTGTTTACTACAATGCCATTGCGGCATATTTTCATTTATATATGTACGTAAGTTTCGAACGTTTTTTGTAAGTAAAGTTTTTACAAATGTCACACTTGTGTTTTAATACAAGTTTATTTGCCAAGTATCCTGCTACATACGTATTGCTACAGAGCTCCAGTGTTAAATTTGAATTGTCTAGAGTTGCAATTTTCCATTTCTACGCCTTTTTCACCAGGGGTGTCAGCATATTCCAGTTCTGTGTTTATCAAGTGAATATCGCTAGTATGCAAATGCGGATTTGAAATAAAAAAATTATATTATGAACAAAGCCCCTTAAGAATTTGTGCTAGACCTGAAGCGAAACCAAATTCGAATCACATGTATAAAAACTCTTCTAAAGTTACTTCTAAAATTTTAAAAGAAATAGAAAATAAGATACTTTTTGATTTAGTGGGACACGAACCTCTAATTAAACCAAATAGACTTAAACGTGGATTAATTGATTTCGTGGGCAAAGTATCTAAATTTTTATTTGGTACTTTAGACGAAGATGACGCTGTATATTACAATTCAAAAATTACGGACTTTTCAAAAAATGAACGTGATTTAGTAAAATTAATTAAAGAACAATCCAGCGTTGTTCGCTCAACTATTTAAAATGTCAATCAAACTATTTCAAGTTTGAATTATAATGAAAATATTTTAGCAAATAAAGTAAAGACCTTACAATTAATCCTAGTGCACGAAAGTCAAGATTTTAATCGTGTCAAATTTTACACAGAATTGGAAGACCATTTCACACTGTTCTCCTTATTATTGGAACAATATCAGGAAAATTTGGATACATTAATAACAGCAGTAATGTTCGCTGAAAAGAGACAATTACACCCTTCAATAATAACACTATCTAAGTTGGTGAAGAAATTGCGAAGTATCCCAACTTATTTACCATCTGATCCCGATTTCGTAGTACCCTTATCAGTTAAAACGATACACTCTTTATTAAAATCTGTAAAGGTTCATGTATATTATAAAGAAAATTATTTTGTTTTTGTTTTAAACATTCCCCTAGTGGAAAATGTAGAATATAATATTCACCAAATGTATTCATTACCTATTGCACTTGGTAATTCAAAATATATATTTATCCAGCCAAGTACTGAATATCTAGCTACTGATAAAATTGAACAACGATATTTTATGATAACTGATATAGAATTTTTGTCATGTGACGCATATTCTACTAGTAACTATATTTGCAAACAGAATCAGCCTATATATTTATCACATCAAAACGAATTATGTGAGGTCAAACTTTTCCAATTAAGTCCTAAATTAAGCGAAACTTGTGACAAAAGAATCATCGACTTAAAAAATAGTATTTGGACCCGAATGATTAATACGAACTCATGGCTTTTTGTATTACTGAAAAAGAAACTTTAACAATTTCATGTCAAAAAGATAAACAAATTTATGATTAATATTTAAAAGGTACAGGTAGATTCGATTTAGTCGAAGGCTGCAAAGCCTATACAAAAAATCTAGTTTTGATAACTCATAAAGTATATTCTTCCGAAGTAACACGAAGTTTCGAACCATTATTGGATATTAAATTAGATTGTTGTGACGAATTAACCGAAAAACACATACATTTAAGTAATATCGATTTAAACTCAAATTCAAAATCTATTCACTCTAGTTTGGACGACCTCAATGTGGCAAGTCACAAATTGTCAGATATTAATAAAATGACTGAAGATATAGAAAAACATCGGCCATGTGTTGGCCCTAAACTTTCTTTTACTTAATCAGTATATTTAGATTTGATAGTATATAAATAAAAATATAAAATGTTTGAATTTCAAGAAAATATTTTCATTCATCGTCCAATAAAATTGTAAAGTTAGTTTATTGTCAGATTTCCAAAGGAAACATGTATTTTAGATTTTAAATGTTGGATTTTATAGTAGTATAAAAAAAATATAATTATTCATTACATATTATAAAAAATGATTAAGGCGGGCATTTTTTAGTTTTCAAATTAACTTTGAAAAAAACGTTACAAAGGTTAGTAAATAATTTAAAATATTATATGAAAATATTTTGTAAGGTTTAAAGTTCATTTGAAAACTAAAAAATGTCCAGCCATAATAATTTTTAATAATGTGTAATGAATAATTACCATCTAACTTTACAATTTTACTGGACATAATGAATGAACATATGTTCTTTTAAATTTAAACATTTTAATTTATATACTATCAAATCAAAATATACTGACTACGTAAGAGAAAGTTTAGAGCCAACACATGGCCGATGTTTAATAATAGTTATTGGAATTTATGATTCTTTTCTAAAATTAAGTAATTTGCATGACTGAAATTCGGGTTCGAACCTTTCCCGTTTCTGCGATTACATACCTACATAACTTTATGCCCATTCCCATCAAATGGAGTGGCAGAAAACCCTTTAAATCCATTCTCATCTTGACAATCTTTCGCCATTCAACTCTATAGTTTCTAAACCAATTATAAAGATATATTTTATATAGTTTAGTATAAGTTATTTAATGAATTTAAAAAATAAAAGATGGTCTATACATTGAAAAGCAATAAATCATTCCCATTTCCTCGAAATATCATTATAATCTCCATCAGGACTGTTGTAATCCTTGATCGGTGGCGTTTGGACAGGTCCTCGCGTCAAATACGGTATAAGCGTCGTGTCAATCTAACACCGAGTGATTTTGTGAAAAAAAAAAACTACTGGAAATAACCAGAAATCATACACCTACCTGTACCGCTTCTTGGTACAAGTCCTCCGATTCTTTTCGTAGTTCATCCAGCGCTTTTTGTTGTGCGTTCACCAATCGATCAAACATCTGCACATCCGCCAAGTGCTGGTCGTGCTTGTATTTGGCCCAAGACTTCTCCAAAACCACTCTTCGTTCCAGTTCTGCGACAGTGAGACTTATCGGACGCAACCGTTGTCTGAAACAACCAAAACTCAAACCGAAATCGAGCAGTGACCAAACAAACTAGTACTTGCGCTCGTCAATCAATTTAAGCGGAACCTCCAACTCATCTATCGGCTTCAGCTGGCGAGTGTTTCGCTCCAATCTTCTGATTTGTTTCTCGAGTTTCTTCCGACGACGATCCTCTCGCGCTTTTACCACTTGCGGATCGATACGCTTCTTCTTTTTTAACGGTTCTGCCCTGTAAATTAGTCGATCACCTAACGAATATTCAATCAATTGCAGTACCAAGCTTACAATAAACATCCTGAGACACGAAACCATATCGAAGGGGTCCCGGAGAAATTTCGGATGAGCTGTTTGGGCGATTGAAGTCCCAATCTGTAGAGTTTGTGCATTAAAAAGGGCGCAATGAAATGAGTATTTTTGAGGCCTTACCTAGCAAATGCACTGATTAAACCACTCATTTTATTATGAATGTAATTACTAAATAAAGTTAGGTTAATAAATATATGTTCTATTTCTATGGGCGTCGTTAAAAATATTTTATTTGGGGATCATGCACGGAAAAAACAGAATGCTTGTAGTATATTATTGTAAACATAATTTATAAATTTTGTATTTAGTATTAAATTTTATTATAGCGCTTAAAATACAAATTATTTTATATTTTTATTTAATTTTCAACGTACGCCCTAGGTTTAGTTGAAGGAAAAATTAATAGATGACGTGACAAACGAGAAATTCTTTCAGAAATAAATCTAGTTATGATTTGCTAAAAATATGTTCTTATTTATAAAAGTTTTACCATATTAATCAGTGAATAATTTTCGCTTAACTAGTTTTTCTATAAGTACTTCCGTTTCCGAGTAATAAACAAAAATTTTCGCAAATTACAAAATAGAGGAAAATGTTTCAAATAAATCTTATAGATAATAATAATATAGATAACTTTTGTAAAGAACATTTTTTAATAGCTACCACTGTTTTTGAGATATGGAGCAAAATATGAGTGTATTTATATCCAAACGAGCTTTGTGGGGATATCTGTCGACGAATCAAAGAACTAAAAATGAATGACCAATATTTTTTGGAAAAAGATACTAAAAGTACTTAATTCGAAAAAAACTTTGTTAATAAAAGTTGTAGATTAAATATTGACTAGTAATTGTTGCTTATTACGGATAGTTCTAAGTCTAACCGTTTATGAATTATAATCAAATAGATGGGAAGTTAAAGAAGCACTGGTGCATATATTGCAGTGTTGCCAGATCAAAAAAAAAAACACCAGAAAAGTTTTTTTTTTTATCAACAGAAACTGAAATTTCAAATAAAATACAAAAAATATAACGAAAAATCAAATTTGTCATATATTTATAAATAAATACACTTCGTGTAAATAAAAAAATATCTTGTAAAAAATATAAAAGACAGTTGTATGTACATAAATCACAGAAAGACGTAGATAATACAAATTAATCATCTGTGTTGTAATCGTATGAATCTACTGAACTGTCTGAAATAATATTTAAAATAATATTTATTTATTTGTATTCTAGTTACTATATTTGAATCACAAAACATTTCTTTAGTTGTAATTACCTTTTTCATTCATTATGAATTGTAAACTGCGAAGCGTAAGTGCGTTTTTAAATTATAGTATTGTCAATGCCTTCTAATAAATACGATTTAACACAATTTTCCACACAAATACAACCCATTTCGGGTAAAGTGAGTCTTAGGAAGGCCACTGACAGTTGCCAACCAGTTGCTAACGAAATACACAGAAATTATACCCAACGAAGTGATTTGCCCCTTAGGCCAGGGCAAAGTTATGGTTGATGGGGGGGGGGGGGCAGATAAAGAAAACCCTTTCGATGAACTATCTGGAACTATCCTTCAACGGTTATGTTTTTTTTGACAAACGTCAGTGGCCCTCCTAAGACTCACTTTTACCAAGTATTGTAATCACGAAAATTTTTAATGAAAATACGAAAGTGGTCTGAAAAGTTTCCGACCTCAACATGAAGATAGCAGCACTCGTAAATAAAAGCTAGGGAATTTCGTTGTTCATCTATTGACAGTTACTCACCAAAGTTTCAGCCATTTTGGACGCGCAGTTGTTATGTAACAGTCGTTTGAGTGAGTGTTTTTATGAAATTGGCCAAATCGAGTATCGAGCTGTCATCAAATATTTGTTTTTGAAAGGCAATACGCCTACGCAAATCAAAGATGAGTTGGTTCTGCGTATGGGGACTCTGCACCATCATTTACCACAGTGAAATTTTGGGCAGCTGAATTTAAACGTGGCCGTAAGAGCTTGGGAGACGATCAACGTTCGGGACGTTCAAAAACTGCAAACTACCGACGAAAACATCGCCAAAGATCACGAAATGGTGCTAGACGACCGCCGAATTAAAGTGAGAGAGATAGCAGAGGTTATGAACATGCCAAAAGAACGTGGTTGTCACATATTAAATCAACATTTAGACATGAGAAAGCTGTCCGCGCGTTGGGTGCCGCGTTTGCTCACGTTAGACCAAAAACGTGTCTCACACCTCAGCGGTTGCCATGGCGAAAATCCACGAATTACGGTTTGAACTGCTGGACCATCCGCCTTACTCACCAGATCTAGCCCCAAGCGACTTCTTTTTGTTCCCTCATCTAAAAATTGCGCTCGGAGGATAGAGATGTAATAAAAACTCCCTAATTTACGCTTATATCGCTGCCACCACCGGGGCTCGAACCCGGAAATCAATGCACGTGAGTTCTTGTATAGGAGCTTGCGTCGGACACCGATAATATGATTCACCAAGATCTCTAAACCCTTCCCAACTACTTACCTCGAAATCCGCAAATGATGATGAAAACTGTGGATCTGCTAACCCTCTTTGTACCGCGGGAATTCTGTACCTCCTAGCCTGGTAGCACGAAAACACTCACGACACGTGTATCACTCCGGTTCACGATATTGAGGAATCAAAAGAATTAATGTTACAAAATTGCTTCTGGTTTTATAGTTTTATTCCCAACAATTAAATAATATTCACGTTTATAGAATTATACAATACTCTGTCAATCTAGCTCATCAGTCTCGAGCTGACCACTCGCCATCCTGTCCGACCAGCCACTTACCTCCCTGTCTTTCTTCTTACCCCCCCCCCCTTCCAGTCTCTCACCCAACCCCCTCAACCAAATCTCATGTCTCCCCACTTGGATGTATATCTTATCATGTGTCTTACAGTCCAAACTACCCTTGACCGTACTGAGTCATATTCCTTAATCGCTAAATAACAACTTATATACAAAATATTTGCTTATCTTCCCTGACTCACCATCTCTAAAGTAAGGCCGAGCACTTAAGTAAATATTTTGACGACATAATGTACTAAG
The DNA here is from genome assembly GCA_018344505.1 of Nebria ingens riversi. Lineage (NCBI taxonomy): Eukaryota > Metazoa > Arthropoda > Insecta > Coleoptera > Carabidae > Nebria > Nebria ingens. The sequence continues at coordinate 41,241 of JADQWA010001097.1, forward strand.
TTATAGTGAACTCAGATTAGTTATAGATTTTAATTGAAATAAATTATCCTACATATAAGAGAATGCGATAAATTAGATGAAAATTGGAAACGTAATAATTTTGCAGTCCTAGTACATTATTCCGTCTATACAATAATCAATTAATACTAGATGTAATATACTAAACATTTGCAAAAATACGAATTATGTTCGTAATCTTTACATTGCCCTCCCGTTTTAAAAAGTTTTTAATATATTTTTAAAAGCCTTTTTTTTTAATTAACATTATCTTAATCCGCAGAAAAGATTACATAAACTAAGGTAGAGATTAAAAATGTCTTTCAAATTAACTTAGATGATCACCTGCATTCCGATATTATCACGACTAGGCGCCATGTCTATATCCTCCGTAGTCGTGGGGCTAGAACCAGAACAAATGTTGCTCCGGAGCTTAAATACGTGCTTGATATTCGGGTATAACTGATAAATCCCAAATGAAAATCCGAGAACGGCTAATAATCCGGTTATAACAGATAGCCACCGGAAATGATGTGTGTGCTCTTTTCTGATCTCCGCGTCTTGTATCATCCTTTCGATGTCCCTGATCGTAATGTCGACGGGTCCAGGGTTCTGAAATTCAGGATCGTTTAACAAAGAACTTATTTGATTATACCGTTTGGAATGATTTCGTAGGTGAAATTCCAAAGTGTCGTTTCCTACGACTGGTACTTCCAGTTGAGGGATTCTGAACTTGTCATTATCAATCTTCAGGGATCTGATCTCATTCGAACGCGGAAGGAGCAAGTGTCCGTTTACCGTGGCTTGACATTTTGGATTTAGGTGCAAATATCCGACGTCGTGCAATAGTTTTGTTGAAACCCGTTAACCACATCTAATGATTGCCTGCTGTTCTCCTGGGACGCTGTAGATCCATTTACTATCGTCACTCGTCTTGTAGAACACCGCTTTGGGATTTCGTTGCAAATTCCTTTTACAAGTGTTAGTTAAAACAGTAACTTCATTACGAAAAAGGTCGACAAGACAGGTGGATTGTGGATACGTGTCTATCGCTTTATGCGGTGGGCATATCTTAATGGACTTTCCCCGACATTTTTGGAGCTCATCGAAATGCACATTGTAATGTTTTAACCCGTCTTCCGAAATAGCAAGAAAGGGTGCTTCGGGTTAGATGGACATATAGACGTTATCTCCAATCTTCTTGGGCAACGGCCTAACTCGATACAAGCGAAAATCTCGAGCTTGTGACACCAACGGCATTTGAGCGTAAATTCTCATTTGTCCTTGATACGTCGCGGTTCTAACATAAGCCACCTGATACTGCGCATACATACTTTGTCGTTGTAAGGGACTAACGTACTCCAAGCCGTTTGCTAAGTGTGGTTTCGTATCGGATAGAATTTCGAACATTTGTCCAGCATTTATGAGGTGTAAACTGAGGTGGTGTTGGGCTGCTATCATAGAATAGACCCGACTGCGGTATTCGATAGCTGCGAAGTTGCTTTGAAATTGATCCTGTCTCTTGTAGATATCATCCTCAAATTGTTCGACTTCGTTCTTCAACTCTAAAAAAGTTTCCTTAACATTATTTAACAATTTTCTGTTATTCTTCGCTAGCTGAAAAGTGGTGTTGACAATAGTTGCTTCTGCTTTCAACACTGTAACGAATTTCTCTTCTTGTGCATGAATTCCGTGTAGTTTAGCGTCGATCTCTATAAGGTCGCGATTATCTGGATTTCCAAAAATGAATTTAATTAGACTACCGCCCCTGTTCATTAAACCACGTTTTATACGATCAACGGTACGATATGGCATAAAACTACTTTCAATTTCCTTTATTTCGTCCCATAACTTGTACACTCGCGATAAAATAATGCCTAGTTCATTTTTCAAGTCCCTTAAAACTAAAAGAGTCTTTACTTGTCCCGTGATATGAAGTTAGAGTTAATGTTTGTATAGAATGTACACGAATCATAATCGAGTCTAACGCATTTTTATACACCGTCACATTCACATCAATCACAATCGTCCAATACTCTTCTGTCATATACACATTGCCCTCATATATGAAAACCGCACCTCGTTGTAGTTCGTTTGGCTGGCCCGCGACTCCTTGTATAGTCATGGAGAGGGTGACCCAAAGTGCTGTCCCACTCTTTAACTTCTGGCTTGAGATATCCATGGCTGGTCCAGAACGGGTCCTTGACTGCGGGTGGGGTAGCATCTGGGTTCGATTTGAGGAGCAGCTAGAAAGTTATTAGGGTCTTGGCAATCATCATCACCTATTAGTATACCTGACGTGTCGCCCAACAGGAATTGTGTGGTGGGTTCTACCTCGCGATCTAATTCATCTGATTCTACCATCTCGGAATCGCCGATAGGTAGTCCGGTTACCTTGCACGATTTCAAACGATCCGCGTGAACAATTTGTTCTTTGTTACCGAATATTTCCCTAATTTTGAACACTACGGGGCTCTTTTGTTCCACTACTCGATACGGACCTATCCAGTTTTTACTTAATTTTTTTGATATACCTACTTCAGTGGCTGAGTTTTTCAAGTAGACTTTATCGCCCGCTTTAAATTCTACCGGCGCCCTTTTCCGATTTGCAATTTCATTCCTATAATCTGTCTGACGTTTATTTGTTTCAATGACTTTATCGAATGTTATTTTTAACCGCGCTTGCAATTCTTCCGCGTAGTTTTCAATGTCGTAAAATACCTTATTATTTTTGACAATTTCTTCAAAAGGGAGGTTCATGTCTCTACCGTGCGTTAAATAGAACGGAGTTTCCCCGGTAGCACTGTGAAAACTGTTTCGGTACGCCATCGTGATAAATTCTAGCCATTGATCCCAATTTCTCTGATCACGATCAATAAAATGAGATAACATATCTTTAAGAGATCGATGATATCTTTCTATGAGACCGTTAGATGACGCGTGATAGGCGGTGGTGTGAATTTTATCGATATTCTAAATTTACAAATTTCCTTCATTAGATTTGCTACAAAGTTTGTGCCGTTATCAGTTACTAATATTTTAGGACAACCATGCCGACAAATTATGTATTTAATAAAAGCGCGAGCTACCGTTTCCGCTTTTTGATTCGGTAATGCAATTAGTTCCGGGTATCTTGAAAATGCATCTATACAACTTAGGATGTACTTATTTCCGCTGTCTGACGTTACAAATGGCCCGACGATGTCCATATGAATTCTTTGGAATGGTGCAGTTCCTTCGGGGAAACGCTGCAATTCTGCCAGTTTATTACTATTTGGGGTTTTTCGTTCGTTACACGACTGGCAAGTTTCGACATATCTTTTGATATCACCAGCGATTCCCGTGCAAAAATACTTTGTTTGAATTAAATCAAGTGTTTTTTTATAACCTTGGTGTCCTGTCATAGGTGAAGTATGGTATGCCTTTAATATTTCTCTTCTCATTACTTTTGGGACCACAATTTGATGATGACGATCTGTGTCCTTTCCAATTTTAATAAGTAAACCATCCTCGTCTTAGTAGTATTTGGCGTCTTCGTTTTCTGCTATCATATGTGATATTTGTATACAATCTGGATCAGTTTGTTGTTTTTGTACTAGTTCTTCCTGCGAAATATATGGAATCAAAGTGGGTTCTTCTGGATTGATAGTTGCAACTTGAATTCTTGATAACGCATCTGCATTTCCATGTTTTCTTCCTGGTCGATGAATTATCTCATACTGATATTCGGAAAGTAGTAGTGCCCAACGCGCTAGTCGAGAGCTTGGGTCCTTTAGATTACGTAACCAGCTGAGGGGTCAATGGTCAGTGATGACTTTAAAATAGGTGCCGTAAAGAAAAACTCGGAAATGTTTAATTCCCCATATAATAGCTAAACATTCCCTTTTGCCTTGCATACGCTATCGGATGTTCTCCATTTCCAAATTTCTGACTAAGAATAGCGCTAATTGCAAATCTACTAGCGTCTGTTGTTAGTATAAATGGCTGATCAAAGTCCGGGTGGCGTAAAATTGGTTTGGAACATAGTGCGTTGCGTAGTGTTTCAAATTATTTTTCCGCATTCTCATTCCATTCAAACTTCTTATGCTTCCCTGTAAGTTGCGTTAATGGTCTTGCAATTTCCGAGAAATCAGGTAGAAATTTACGGTAGAAACCAACTAAACCTACAAACGCTCTGACATCTTTAACAGTTTTTGGTTTCGGGTATTGTTTTATGACCGCAATCTTTTCTGGGTCGGCTTGTATTCCATTTCCATTAATTACGTGTCCCAGGTACTTGGTTTCCTGCATTAAAAGTTTACACTTTGATGGTTTGAACTTCAGGTTGGCGTCTCTCATTCTGTCAAAAATAGTTTTTAATCTGGACAAGTGTTCTTCAATTCCCGTTGACCTGAATACAATGATGTCGTCCAAATATACAAAGCATATCTCAGGTGATAATCCAGTCATTACGGTAGCCATCAATCGACACCAAGTGCTTGGGCTGTTGGCTAGACCGAACGGCATCCGAACGCACTGATAATGGCCATCTTGAGTAGAGAAAGCCGTGTATGGACGCGATTTTTCATTATCTTGTATTTGCCAGTAACCACTCGCAAGGTCCAGTGTACTAAACAAATTTGATTTTCCCAGTTGGTCCAAGACATCGTGCAATCCTGGTAGTGGAAAATAGTCTCTTTTGGTGACAGAGTTTAGAGCTTGGTAGTCGATGCATACCCTCACGGTATCTTCACCATCTTCTGATTTTTTTGCGACCATTATGACTTGCGCCGACCATGGAGAATTTGATGGCTCGATAATGTTATCTTCTAACATTTTATTGATTTGGTTTTTTAATATTTGTCGTGTGTGCGGAACTCGATAGGGTGCTTTTGCAATAGGTGGAACATCGTCAGCGATAATTTCATTCTGTACTTTATCGGTGTATCCTAATTTTTGATCTTCTGTTAAAAACACATCCGCATATTCGTTTAATAGCGATATTATTTTTTCTCGCTCATTCCGTGGTAGGGGATCTAGGTTGAAATGTGATTCTAAACCTTTTGGTTTTCCCTTCGATATATTGGCGACATTAATTTCTTCCTTTTGTATGGTTGTCGTTGGTATTATATGTCCTATTATTGTCTTCGCGGAAATTTTAACTATTGCGGCAGTTGTATTGATCAATTTAATCTGTACTTCTTCTTCGTTCTTCACTAAAACTCGCGCTGCTAGCACTCCATGTGTAAATATTTCGGTAGGCTCGATAATCACGTTTTGATGTTCCGTATGGCGACCCATTTCTGAACACCAACACACAAGGCTTCTGATCGGGGTGGAATGCTAAGGTTGTGTTGTAATCGAACTTCGGTGCTGCCAACGCCGTCATTCGATGCATAATCCAAAATTGGCAGGAATGAATTATGATTACTTCCTCTGTCATTTCCCTTTTCTTTGTCCTTTTGATTGTTGTGATTATTTACTTCCGGTATATCTATTGCTCTTCTGTCTGCAATCTCTAGCAATATGTCCTATCCTTCCGCATTCATAACACGCTCCATCGTTTCTTCTAAGATGAGTGTGATTATTAAGGGATGTCTGATTTCGATTGGTAGGTAGGTTAACGTTACTTGCAGATGTCTGTCTTTGGATATATCTGGGTTGATTTCCGTTCCAATTTCGCTGGGGTTCTTGATGTGTTTCAACAACACTGGTAAGGTAAGTGTTTGCCCTCGACGTATGAGCGATCATGTTCTCATTATGTTCCTCTTGAATCGCGATATCTAAGACGTTCTCGAACTTTAGGTCTTCTAATGACAAAGTGGACACACGGCTGAGCACGAGTCTACGAATTCCGGGATTGAGACCATTTTTGAATTGTTTTACGAGTTCCGTTTCGTGAAATTTCTTCTGAATCGCCTTTTTTGTTGCTATCGTACTCCACGTAATAATGTCTCTCCCTAGTGTCTTGTTTCGCGTCGCGTATTCGGATACAGGTTCGCGGGGATTCTGCGTACAGCGTGAAAATTCGAATTTAGCTTTTCCTGGGATTACTCGTTTATCGAACTTTTTTATGAGCAAACTTTTGAATGTTGTCCATGGCATCTCATCGATGTTTTGTTCATATTCTACTGTGTCCAGAAATTGTGCAGCGAGTCCAGAACATTTTATTTTTGTAAGAGTAACCTTCTGGATTTCCGTCCATCCACACATACATGCAAATTGCTCGATTTTTCTTAAAAATGATTTGACATCATCGTTGGCGGAGCCTTTGAATTGCGGTACCGAATCAATAGAGGTCATGATAACACCCGCTGGTGCTCTTGAGATCGCAACACCTGCTGGCTGTGGTGTAGCCATTTTTCCGTTTTTTTTTAAATTTAATTTAACGGAGTAAAAGTAGATACTACAACATCGGTAACGGATTTATAAACGGTATAAATTATTGTAAGTGATTATATTTTAATTGAAACAGCAAATCAAAAGGAGTAAAACGACTATTATGGCCCCATTAATTTATAATATTATAGAATCTACTATAAAGGCTTATATATTTTGAATACTTGAAATTTTCACAATGTTCCTCTTCAATAATTTACTTTAGATTTTGTTGAATTTATTTGTGCCCGATGCATCACTATAATTGCTAATAGCCATATATATAATAGGACATATTTAAACAATTTTCCCATACGTTGCTATAAGACATCTAACCGTTATTTCTATGATTTTGTTTTCCTTATGCAAAATTATCCCACCGCTCTGCCACCAATGTAATAAAACTCCCTAATTTACG
>JADQWA010001098.1:0-10000 GCA_018344505.1 Nebria ingens riversi
GGGTTCGAATCCCACCGCTGTCAACGTCGTTTTTTGTGCTTAATAAAATACCAGATAAAATCCGAGATAAAATCTCATCTGAATATAATTGAATTCGTTTTCACTAGCAAACTACGAATATCATTAATTGCTTATATTATAACTTCATTCATATTCCCATCAAGTAGGGTGACAGAAAACCTTTTTACATCTATTCACAATCTTTCGCCATTTAAAATATATATATACATATTAATGAATTTATTATGAATTGTTGAAAGTTATTCACCCTGATATGGATTTTCAAGTGAAAGGTCGTAGAAAAACCATTTAATTCCACAACGTTTCAAAATTTGTTGGCGCGTTGTGGAGTTAAAACGGTTTTCCGCCACATTTTCACTTATTATGAATTGATATTATGACTAATTGTTATTATGATCCGTAATCAACTACCTACTTATATAAATGTCAATCAATGACGTAGTTTTAATTCAATCCAAATACCAAAGTGTAATAATTGTAGCGCCAAATAATTCATAGCAAAATATTTGATGAAGCAATTTAAATATCACATTTAAAATCAAAATCTATATTTATTTATAGACACTGGTACATGTTGTAACATATTACAAAAAATAATTTATAATAAATCAATTAAATTGTAAAAAAAAATTAAATGATACGAAATAGTTAATTATTGCGAACGACCATAGATTCAACAGGGATTTTTAATATTAGAAAACACAAAAGTTTTATTTGAATTAGATTCTAATAAATTGAGAGTTTAAAAACATTATGCACAAATTTTATAATGCTGCAACCAAGGACAATTGAAGTAAAAAATTGATTTTATATATGCTACCTCGGTGAGAAATTCAAGTGCAGCAGAATTATCGACCACACAATATTGCGTTTAGAGTTACTCAGTGACAAAAGTGAAAACGGAAAGAATGAATGCCGACTGTCGTGAAATACGCTATAGTTTTTTATAAATAATTATTAAAAGTGCAATATGTTATGCAACTAATCAATAACTATGAAATAGTTTGTTTACATTTGTGACAGCTGATAACAAATAATATTTACATATATAAACAAAGTGTGTTTGGTTATATGAAATTAGAATAACTTTAAACTGCTTAAAAGTGATCATGAATATAATGGTTTTACCAAAACTGAACCATGACTGATAAAGAAAGTGTAACTTCAGGGAATACGGAAGAAGATTGGAAAATTTTTGAAATTTTGGTTGGAGATACAAAGGTAAAACATATTTTTATGGCTGCGTATTTTTAAGTACTAAAATTCAAATAATAATAATTTTCTTAATGTATGTACTCGTATGTAGAAATTCAGAATTAATACGGAATATAAATTTCTAAAAATAAATGGATTACTCGATAAATAAATGAAGTTATCTTATCAAATCACATGTCTAAAGTTGTAATATATTAAAAAAAGCATAAAAAATATATTAAAAGCCAAATTCGTTTTCACACATGTCAATTTTCTATTATACGCAAAAAATCATTTTCTAAAGTAATTTTCTTTCATTCGAATATTACGGACTGACATGTTCTAAATTGATGAATTTTAATAATATTTCATTCCGATTAACGACCGGATGCATATTCCATTAAAATTGAATGTATAACAAAGCATTAATGAATACAATTGTTTTGACTGTGCAATCTTTAAAATTTAATTAAACCAGTCAAAGAATAGCTAAAATTATTTACATATGACAAAACACCAGATATTTCAGCTTTTACAAAAATATATTACTTTTAAATAAAATACAAAATGAAATTCGAATTGTTTTTTAACGCAGACGATCAGTGTTTTAAAATTAAATAATCAATCGAATTCACTATTATAGTTGGTAAACGTTAAAGGAAATTTCAACCAATAATACATGATTAATGGCTGTAAATTGATATTATATTAATATTGAATCAATATCCCAAATTTATAAAAACAATAAAATATCTATGAATATTCAAAATCTATGGGAACGGTACCAGTGAAGGTAGCTCTCGAAAAATTGATTGTAGGAATTTCATCTGTTTTCTCCCTGCAAAACAGTTGCAGTCAACGATATCCTTGCTCTGAATTGTTTCATGGCAGAACAGGGCAGGGCAGAGGCGGAAGGAAGTGTGGTGGGTTTGTATATTTAGCATACAGACAAACCGGAAGTGATACATGGCAAGCTCAGTCACGTGACATCTTTCAGTTTAGTAACTTATTATAATAATATGTCGGATCGAATACTGCACATTTCTATACATATGTAAGGCCTATTGTGATATATAGGGTATGGTCTTCGACTGACAGGGGTCTCATACTAACCGGTGAAACTTTACTGTGCACTGAAACTTTGAGTGTTTTAAAGTGGAAAGCTACTTTAGAAAATGCTTTAGTTTATTGGGTAAGGCACTTTTAGCGAAATTATATATATATATATATATATATATATATATATATATATATATATATAGTATATATATATATATATATATATATATATATATATATATATATATATATATATATATATATATATATATATATATATATATATATATATATATATATATATATATATATATATTTATTTATTTATTTATTTTTATATTATGAGTGTTTCCTTCATATTTTAATTTTAAGCTTCGGTACTGAGAACTTAAAAGTTTGGTCGTGTATGTATAACCTTGTTTGCGTTCTAATATAATTGTTATAATATATATTTTATATAAATTAGTTCTATATAAAAAATGTATTATTTGATTTGGTTTTAAATCACAATAAATAAACTTGATTTTTATTTACGTAAATGTCGCTTTTTGGTGGCACCGCAGGTATGTTTCGGGCTTTTAACTTACTATATTTTGCTTGATAACTACTGTATATATATATATATATATATATATATATATATATATATATATATATATATATATATATATATATAATATAAATAATAATTCATATATACCTACTGTATATATATAAATATATTATATATATATATATATATATATATATATATATATATATATATATATATATATGTTTATTTATACAGTAGGTATATATGAATTATTATATATATTATTTCTTTTAGAAACTTTTTAACAGTTTCAAGCTGATTTTAAATGTAAAACAAAATATAAAGTAAACTGAAATATTAAAAGATATGTATTTTTTATCGTAATTACACATCGAATATTACGACTCACTTGACGTTGTGATACATTTGCTTAATATATAAAAAAATATTACAAACTATTTAAGATGGACGAATCAGAAACATCACATGACATGACGACTGCATTACGAAGCGAAGTAGCGGCTCTTCAATACAAAAGAGATCGCCTAGTAGGAGAGGTAAATTACTCTAAATTCTAACATTAAACAATCAAACGTACGTAAATATTTATTTTATTTTGGATCAATCGAAGCAATATTGTATTTATAAAATAACTGAAACTATTTGCACGAAACCAATTTAAAGTTTAAATGGAAAACACATAGTGAATAGTTAAAAAAAAAACTCTTCTTTCTAAACATATATTTTAATTCCAACATTCTCTTGATAGATGATTTATTTTATAAATTATTTAGATCACTGACATGAAGAATCAATTAAGATCCCGTGACTCTCGAGTCCTGGAGCTGCAAGTAGAAACTGACCAAGCTCGAGAGCAATCTGCCAGACAGGGTGCAGTGATTGACTCGCTGAAGAAACGGGTCAAAGAGCTCGAGGATCGCGAACGAGAATTATACGCGAAACAAGGTCATAGTGATATCACAATGCAAACCATGCAACGAGATATGCGCTACCACGAAGATCGAGCGAAAGATTTGGAAGGCAAACTGCGGAATATGGAAGTAGAATGCAATAGTGAAGAACAAAAGAAAGAGGCTGCTAGGAATACACTGCATGATCTGCTTCGGCGGCTGGCTATGGTTATAGGAGTCGATTGTTGTGATGCTGGCCATTTGTCGCCGGAATCCTTGATTTTAAAAGCTACTGAAATTGTGCAGGTTATGCAATTTTATTTTTAAATTAAATATTTTAAAGTTAATTTTTTTAATCTTTTCGTCTTTTATATTGGTCTTAAAGCTTAAAAGTTAATTATTCAGTATACATTTTCTTGTAACTGGTACACTTTATGAAGACATTTCTTAAACAAACAAAATATTAATATCTTTCATTTTGTAAGTGCAGTCGTTTCGGAGATACTCTAAAAATGCTTAGAGTAAACAGACACTTCCGGTTTGAATATTCTTTTCAAAAATAAGAGATATTCTTGCGAGCCATGTTTATTAATATGAGGGGCACACTTAATACAGATTTTAATGTGATTTATATAAATAGTGATTCGTTTAAGTAGGAAACAACTCGATTAAAGACACGAGCGACAAACTTGTGTGACAATATGTCTAGCATTGAGTTAGAGTTTCGCTCGTGTAAGGCAGCGCTAGACAACGCACTGGCAGAAAAAGAGAATTTACTCCGGCAATCCGGTAACCAGCTGGTGGAAATTGACCATTTACGTCAAGAGAAAGAATCACTCGAGATGCACAACCGCGTCGCCGAGCGAGAACTTATTGAACTGCGAGAAAAATTGGCTTCGTCTACACGCAATTTGGGCTCGGCTAGCGGTAATTTAGCAACACAAGAAGCAACCATTTGTCAAATTAGAGGTTCATATTCTTTGTTTATTTATCAACTATTAGAATAAAATTGATATTTTATCATGCTGTGGAATTTGAAAACGAAATGAACTTAAGAGATAATATTGTATTTAGACTGCAGCGTTAGCATGCAAGTAAATAATAATGCATAGTAATTGGATGATCATTTTCTGATATTGTACATACGTTTTTAACACATTTCTATTCTTCCATAAGTGGTTGGTACGTGTGGCCTAATGTGTTAACCCTAGACCATACCGGCGCGTTGGTAGAACTTGAGCCTGGGGACCCAGGTTCAAGTCCTATCAACGAAATATCGTGGGCCACACGTGCCAGCTTTTTCATTTTTAAAATATTTCTATTTCAATAAATAATTAACACCAATATTATAATAATATTCATATTTAATCACAGAGCTAAATTTGATAAAAAGAGACAATTTTTGAAAGAGGTAAATTTATCATATATAGAATAATCGATCTATAAATGTTATATTCTCATATGTATGTGTATAGTATGTTTTTAACCATACAGATGATTTGAAAATTCGAGAAGAAAAATACCAGAGGCTACAAAGCGAGTTGCGCCATTTGTTAGAATCTTTAGCGATACAGCTGAGTTCACCGTCGCGTTTTGTCGAGTCACACGAGACGTCTATCAAGGAACGGATACGCGAAATTCTCTCCGATAACAAAGATAAAATGGCAGTAAGTTCGCTTATATACGATTTATAATAGCAACGATATGCCCGCTAACAACTTGCCAGAGCGTTTATTACGAAGAAGAAAATCACCTCATGAGGTTCCCACGCACCGCAGTCGCTGCGATCTCTTATAATATATGAGTTTGCACGTGTTCACATAATATTGTATTGTTTATTTTACTCACACGTGTGTGTGTGTGTGTGTGAAATTATCCTGAGCTTTTTTTTAAATTTCCATAGCTAAGAGAATCGCTTAACATTAAAATTAGTAAAACAGAACAGAACTAATTCGAATTTGATGCAATTCTTGAAAATAGCAATCAATGTGTTTCAGCAATTGGACAACTTCAAAGAAAAACTATCATTAGAATCACAACAAGTCAGCCGGCAAAATATCTTACAGGAACAAGCTTCATCGCGTCTTAGAACTTTGGAAGATGAGAAAAATCATCTGGAATCCAGATTGAATAAAATGGAAACAGAACTAAATTCTTGTGAGTTGAATAGGGAAGGTCTTAGAAGAGACAAGTGTACAGTAAGTTTATATTTTATACAACATAAGCCAATATGATTTTTGTTTTATTGATTAAATATACTACTAAATAAAAATAATCAACTTTACTGCAGATTTCAAAATAGAATAATATATAGTTGAACTGTGGGTAACCTCTAGTAATGTTTCTTGTGACGGTCAACTAGTTAATTAAATAGAAACCGATAAAATATGATTCCTCATTAGTTGGTTTCTGAGAGGTCGTAATTTAAATCAGTTACACGCATAATACAGCGTCAGAGGAACAAAAATGTAAAACATCATATATGTATGCATATGTTTTGTTTGGTTTCGTCACAGTTCATGTCGTTCTTGGAACGGTTGGCACGGGCACTGAATATGGATGAAATCTCCGCTGAGCTGGGCGTGGACATGCATACAGAATCTCTCCTTGTACGAGCTGAACAGTTGTCCAGACTGGAAAGCGATAAACTCGTCGACAAGGTATGGATACGTACTGTTCAATTACACAAATATTTAAATTTATTGTTTGTTTGTTTGTTCGTAATTATATAGCTAATGGAACATGAACAATTACATAATTATTAAATCACGGTTTATTAATAATATTACTACTCGTAGTTGTTATGGTTTCGTAAACAACTATTAATATATATATATATATATATATATATATATATATATATATATATATATATATATATATATATATATATATATATATATATATATATATATATATATATATATATATATATATATATATATATATATATATATATATATATATATATATATATATATATATATATATATATATATATATATATATATATATATATATATATATATATATATATATATATATATATATATATATATATATATATATATATATATATATATATATATATATATTAGTACTAAATCTATTTGTGACAATAGATGTTAAATGTCAAATCCCAAATTATTTCAGTATATTTAGATTTCCTGTTAAACAGTTGACAGGCCTCATAGTTAATACGATTTATCAAATATAATTTCCCATGCCTGCGTAACTAGGGCAACATAAATAAGAAAAGAATTTCAGTAGCTATTAGTACACTTTTTGAAGAAATTATTCAATTAAAAGTTGTGCAAAATATTGATATCTTTCACTTTAACTGTTTTTACTGTAAGTGTAGCTGTTTCAGAGATATTGCGGAAACCGCAAAAAAAAGACTAGAATAAACATGCATTTCCGGTTTGAATATTCTTTTCAAAAATAGAAGGTTTTCTTGCCAGACATATACAAATCTTAAGTTTAAAGTTTCATCATTTAACTTGAATAGCTTTGGCTGTTCACACACATTAAAATCTCGAAATAGATTTTTTTTATGATTAGGTACAATACTTTATAACTTCGTATAAGAAAGTGTAAATAATTACATCAATAAAATATGTTTATTGGCGTCTTTACCTGCAATTTTAAATACATATAAAGAAAACCATATTTCAAATAATATATAATATATTGTTCTTTATGGGTAGTTCAATTTCATCCGTGAGACGAGTAGAGTGATAAACATTTGAAACGGATGCGTTTTGCATATTTCATTGTTATTTACGTATGTGTATGTGTGTGTGTGTGTGTAGTTGCTGTGTTGTAGCTATGGGACTTTGCCAAGAATTAGACGAGAACGTTCTTGCCATGATTTGCATCATCATATACCATGGTGGCGCGAAGTAAGCTTTAATTTCGATACTCTCAATTTCTTTTGTTACTTTGCTTACCTAATAATATTCATAAGCAAATAATGCACTATAGACGGAAATATGTATATATATTTATTCTGCTTATTTTCTTGTCTGCCACGCACATTTCGTTTCATTGAACTCAACATTTGTTTGCAGTGCTTTGTTAGACATTTCTTACTTAACAAATAACACTAAAAAACATTACTAAAGTGATAATTTCACAATTATTGAAACAGTTGACTAAACAGACCTAAAGTAATATCAGTCTACTTACAAATTCATAATTTACGCTAAATCATATTCATGACTATATTAATTAAAGCATTTTATAATTTCCACTTCTATTTTATAAAATTGGCACATGCAACAACAACACAGCACCTCTGCATGAAAATCAATTACCTCATTAGACTACCAATAAAATTTAATTCATTCGGGATTTAAATTATATACTTAGGATTATATAGGCTGTTGATAACTCGCATATAATAATAGAATTATATACAAACAAAACACAGCTAATGCATATCCATAAATACATGATAATTATTCCAGTCATCCCTAACGTAATATACTTATACAATATTTATTTACTATTTACCATTATGTGTGTATAATTTTATAGTGTTAGGTTTCCAAAATAGAATTATTGTATTAATCTAAACATAGCATTTTTTTTTTAAATATAGAAAATAATATTTTAATACATTTGCTTAGACATCAACTGTGTACCAGCTACAACGAAGAGTTAGAACGTTGCGAGAACAAGTACAACGAAAAGATCTTCATTTAGATCTACTTCGACGGAAACTCACACTTCAAGAAGACAGCGCTAAAGTCAAGATTTTACTACAAAGTGAACGGGATGAAGCGAATTTAAGGGTGAAGAAATTATTGAAGCAAGCCGAACGTCTGCAAATACAATTGGGAGATTCGAAAGCAGTGTGCAGGGATTTGAACGCTCAGTTAGCTGAAGCAGCTGACTATAAGGTATGTACACCTTCGAGCATAAGTCTTCTCCTTTTATAGCCACCTAAAGTCTCGCAACCAGCATTGAATGATTTTAATGCAACTTATGCAGCACGTAGAAAATCAGTTAAATTGCGTAGGTGAATCCACATCATTCGCTTATTATGGTAGGGTGGACCACCCCTACCATAATAAGCGAATGATATATGGATTCTCCTACGTAATTTAACTGATTTTGTACGTGCTGCATAACTTGCATTAAAATCATGCAATGCTGGTTGCAAGGCTTTAGGTGGCTATAAAGGAACAAGATATATGTTCGAAGGTGTACATATTTACACATTTCAATTATCTCTGTTTGTGAAAAATTTATTAGTAAACTAACTATAGGTACCTAAATAAAAATTGAACTAAATATATTTTTGTTAAATTCTCTTCAATTAAGTTAATTATAACGTAAGGTAATAATCCCGTTTTGCAATTTGAAATCAATTTAATCTTATTTCTCGGCAACCTACTCCGACTCCGGTATTTCCGTAGATAACCGCGCTGGAACGAGGACGAAAGGTTGAGGAATTACAAAAACGCCTCGTTGAATCGGAGATGCTGCGGACCCGTTACAACCGTAAGGTGACCCTTCTGAAAGATCAAGTGCGCACCACTGGCGACACGGTCGAACAGGAACGCACCATCAGCGAGCACTCGATGCAAGTGATTCGCGATGAATTAGCCCGGGTTAAAGACAATTTAGCAGAGATACAACGACGTGAAGCGCAGCTACAAAGTTTTAAAGGATCAATCGCTAAAATCCTCGGAGTCGCGCTGCCGATGCCCGACTACGAACTCATATCACGGCTGCAAAAACTAGTTGATGCTCATCACGATTTTACGCTAGTCTCACGTCGGTATGACGACCCGGTTTTGCGGCTAACTTCGCGCTCTCCGACGGGGGGGAGCCGCATGTCCCGGACTCCAGATAGGTCCGTGCGGTATGATGATTCGGGGTATATGGATGCACCTGATATTGATGATGATGACGATGATTTGTTTGCGAAACGGATGACGAGGCCGTCTATTTGACGAACAAGAGTCCATTATTGATAGCTTTATTTGGTTAAGAAGGACCATGCTTGCGTCTTTAGTTGTGGTAATTTTAGAACTAATCTGGTTGGTTTACTTTGCATAATATACATGTAATATTTGTTATAGTTATGTTGTTAGAAATATTATATTTGTTTGCCAATTTTCTATTGTGACGAAGATGGATCATTCATTTTAATAATAATAAGTAAATATTTGAAGATAATTTTTAAGATTTCGGCTACTTAGAGTAGTAAGTATATGATAGATTGTCTTTCACATAAAAGTCTTTCCAAATATTCCAAAACCAATATAGT
>JADQWA010001098.1:12500-59352 GCA_018344505.1 Nebria ingens riversi
GTAACTGATTGGTTTATTAATAGAAAATTATTTGAAATTTCATGCTTCTCGGTGCTCCATTTAATTTATATCTCGTTATTATTTATTGAGTCAACAATTCCATATAAAATTCAACTTGATTATATATGCTTTGTTGAGTATTATCTCATTTTATCACAGTTTACACACTACATTATCTTATATTTACTTTAGATGACTCCTTCCTATGTTATTGTCCTCGTCCAACGACAAAATTTATTTAATTTTTCTCTGATAATATTTAATTTTGACAATTTTGCAAACCCGATTAAAACAATCGCTTTTGCTGCATTATTAATCATATCCGCTAAACAATAGCGCAGTCTATAGTTAAGTGAAACTTATTGACATAGAAAATCTGTGTGCAGTGTTTGTTAGAGAAGAAGTGCTAAGCGTTGACCTTTCAACTGTGAATGTGAAATTTCAAAACGATTTTGTCACAATAAACTGAATACCATTGCAGAAAATCCATCTTATAGCTTAGTCAGTGATTTTACAATTAGTATGCTATGTATGCATTTAAAAACGTTTTTTTTTTTAAGTAATTAGGTTTTTGTAGATGCATACAATTAAAAGTAATTCTTCATTACATTTTGAAACTACATAACGTATTTTAAAACGCATTCCTAAGTGATAACGTCATATATTACGTTTACATTCCCACTTTAAAAAGTAGAGTATATATTTTGGTTGCTTGTCGGTGTCACGAGCCACTATATGTGGAATATATCATATATGTAATGCATTATTCATTGTATATCGCTTAAAAACATAATAGACCACACATGTATTTTTATAATAGCATCCTTGATAATACATGTAAATAGTTAATACCACAAAAGCGAATCAACAATAAACAGTACCATTTATTTAAATTTTATAATATATAGGATGTTCCATCTGTTGGCTTCCTTTTGAAGTGCATGTTATTTCGACAGTTTGCAACACTGACGCGCTTTGGCATTGATAGATATGTAGTATCAAACCTCCTTACAGCGATGGTTTGACACTACATATCTAACAATGTCAAGCGCGCCAGTGTTGCAAACTGTCGAAATATAACGGACTTCAAAAAGCTAACAGATGGCCCACTATATATATATATATATATATATATATATATATATATATATATATATATATATATATATATATATATATATATATATATATATATATATATATATATATATATATATATATATATATATATATATATATATATATATATATATATATATATATATATATATATATATATATATATATATATATATATATATATATATATATATATATATATATATATATATATATATATATATATATATATATATATATATATATATATATATATATATATATATATATATATATATATATATATATATATATATATATATATATATATATATATATATATATATATATATATATATATATATATATATATATATATATATATATATATATATATATATATATATATATATATATATATATATATATATATATATTTAAAAAGAGTTTATGCGCGATAGAAAAATTGTGAGCGAGCAAGCGGAATAGAAGAGCGTGTATGAAGAATTTGATGAATTCTGAATGAAGTAGTCAATAGAAGTTTGTAGGGATAAAGTTGAATGGTGAAAGATTGTCAAGATGGAATGGATGTAAAGGGTTTTCTGCTACCCCATTCAATAGGAATAGGCATGAAGTTATGTATGCATGTATGTATGTATCAAAATGAAATACAATAGTTATTATATTGTGTTGTACATGTCCGAATGACGGTTGAAACCCACGAACATGTATATTAATTGTATAAGATAATACGTGACGCAATTCTAGAACTTATGTCAATTGTCTACGCTTGTCTGACGTCATGCCGACAAATGACTATGGAAAGAATATGTTAAAATAAGTCTTACTATAAATAAATTTTACTGTCAATATACTGAGATGTACTACACATGTAATTTCACACATCACCATGATTAATCACTTGGATATCGTACAATATTTCATATATTATAATTTCTACTTTAATTTTTTTTTTATTTAATTAAAACTATATAAACACGTTGCATGATGATAAACGTTCCGCACAACGCGATGTCTGCAGATATTAAATAATTTAACCACTAAGCAGTGCTTGTCTGTCCGAAAGTTTCGGTAGACGAAACAATTAAGTCCACATTCCATCGCTATTATAATTTCGGACAGGGAGACAGTTTCGTCGGTGTAATAAAACAACAACGAGAGTATTATAAACAAGTATATATAATACAGGTAACCTCATTTTCTTTCGAGAAACTTACATCTTCACTCACTGTGCATCCGTTCAAGTCTACACTTCAGTAGTGTTCAATGTTCATCTCAAGAAGAAATGTACGTATATACGAACCGGTTCAGTGCGTATAGTAAAATCGCACAACATAAAATAGGTTTTGTTGCCTTTTTTACCGATTCGCCTAATACCTTTTGAATTAAACCGCTTTAAATATTGTTTGGTACTTTTATTTTTCAATTTACATGATGAGATCCGTTTTTTATCTTCTACACAGTTTTATTTTATTTTTTTACTCAAGTTCAATCACCTGCATGTTTTATTATTGCATATACAATTAATGTAATACATTTAGTTACTTTTTTTTGTTAGCTGTGTGTGGTGGTTATACAATGGTGAGATTTTCTCTGGCTACGGTTTAAAATGTAAATTGTAGCAATTTAACCTTCTGCACTAAGCAGACATCTTCGCACGGAGTTAGTTGCTTTTTTTGGGCTGTGTCGTTTACGATGAATTGTGCAAGTTACATAAATTTATACGTGAATTATTCTTTAGAATAAATTACTGTTAATGTTGCACATTTTGGTTTTAATGAACCGTAAATAAAAATTATGTGGTGATAAAAATTTTCATATTAAAACTACTAACTAACTTTGATTACTTGACTACTGAACTATTGAGCAGAGAAATCAGCAACATTGTTTTTTCATTTGGTAAAACTGTTTCTCTTTAATATTTCCTGTTCACAAAAATGCAATTATATAATATTTAATTATTTTCCTTTTAATTTTTTACATTTCGACTTATTCCTGAAAACGACTCATGTTGCCATAAAGATCCACAAAATGCCTAGCTTCTATTCTTTAGAGATATATTGCATATACTCTCCTCTACGAATATACTTTGTAAACAGAATAAGAGCTCTTAGAATGAAAGTTTTAACGTTGTTATGTGTGTGTGGAATTTTATAGAGTAGAAGTGAAGTGAAGATAGATGTTTACATTTTCATGAAACGCGAGATCTTACAGTACAGTTATGGAATGTAAATTTGAAAATTCTTAAAAGACAACCTATATTTGTGTATAAACATATAAAAATACATTTTCGCTATATTTTAATCAATAGAATTTTCGTCGTGACCTTATCACAAATCGAGTTTCAATCCAATCTCACATATCAATATCATACCGTTTAAATACGTTCGAGCAGATTGGGTTATCAATATTTGAATATATATCGATCTATTACAACACATATATATATATATATATATATATATATATATATATATATTTATATATATATATATATATATATATATATATATATATATATATATATATATATATATATATATATATATATATATATATATATATATATATATATATATATATATATATATATATATATATATATATATATATGTATATATATATATATATATATATATATATATATATATATATATATGTGTATATACTTGTCATTTATGAAAAATAAATAAGTGGACTTAAACCATAATATTTAAATTTTATCTACTAAGTAGTATAGAAGAGCTTAACTTACCGTCTGCATATTTTGTTCGAAACATTCTTGGATTCAAAAAATTATTTTACAGAAATTCATTTCATATCGCCGTGATCCTGAAAATATCTCATATACTTGGTAACATGTTGGTCGCTCGCTCGCTAGTCGTAAGACCAAATTTTGTCGCCTCTTCTCCTCTGAAGGTACCGAACCGATTTCAACCAAATTTGGCACACATATTGTGTAGGTATCCGATTGAATCCGTTCGCATTTTAAATTCAATACACTTCAGGAGAAATTTGGCCCCAAAAAAGAGTAGGCTCTAATATACAATTTGAAAATTTTCTGTTTATACAAACCTATGTAAAATTAGGTTTTTGTTTTGATATATCTGAAGTTTATTTAAGTTCTAACCAAAGACTGTAAAAATAATCATTTTAACAAAAAAGCAAACCAATTAAAATTGTTATTTGTTTCCGACTTGTGCGATGTTTTGAGTAATAAATATTACATTTGATGTCAATGCTTGTTTCATTACTTATATAGTATACAATAATAATTTTTGAATTAAATATATTTTTCTTCTTGCATTATACTACTTTACAAGAAAAATCCAAATGATTACAAATCGAATTCCACAGACCATAACAGTTCGTTATTATGTTCTAACAACAAGACTACGACTCATAATTGTGTTCATTTGAATATTTATTAATAATTATACCCACGTAGACATAGCTGCACGATTTTGGAGTGACGGTAGTCAGTTACAGAAACTATACCAGCGGAAGTATGGAACGAAATTCGACTGAGGTTTTGTACCAGAAAAACACTGACCACAATACTCAGTGCAAATTGGTAATTAGCAACATTCACTTTTTAAATCGGAACATAAACAAAGATGGCAGGCAATTATTTGTCAATCGTTGTTTTGTTATTATTAAAGTTGTTATATTAATTATATTATTAATTGTTTAAGTAACACATTTTCGATGTTTGGCATACTTTTACATTAGTAGTAACACGATTTTGTGGGTTTTGTTATTAAAGCCGTAGAAAGTAAGATTGGATTTAAGTACTTAATAAATAATGTGTTTTGTCTTTAACTACTGATGTGGTTTCAATAAAACAATTTGGCTTAGTATTTATTGAGGTTGCATCCATAATAAATATTTTAATATATATATATATATATATATATATATATATATATATATATATATATATATATATATTAAAATCCATTTAATTAAAAAACATGTTTTATAAAATTACACGAATATTTGTCGCAATGTACAAATATGGTTAACCACATAAATGTACAACTTGCAACACCAAACATAATTATGAAGAAAAATTCGCGGAAGATGATAGTCACCGAAAAATCGCCTATTTTGTAAATTGTTTGCGGAAATTCAAACGCCAATGGAAACAAGTATGCATTATGATAGGAAATCCGTCTTTTACAAGTATTCCTCCGTAGAAGTGGGGGTGTTCACTGTTCAGTCACTGGTAGATAGCGCATGGCTGTAACCAGTAAACCGAAAGTATCGCGCGCGCGGTTTATTCAGTTCGGTTGACGGTGTTGCCTGGATAACTAGTTGCCGTACTAACTTACACAAACAACCTATGTTTATGTTGGATAAGTGACTCATTTATTTTATCAGTACGCACCCTGCTTTAGGGTTTTTTTGCATCAGGTGAATCGCGATTGTTTTGTGAAAATAGTGTGACAACTTTGTGAATTGGTTTTTATTATGCGATCATATTTTGGATTTATTTGACATGTTTATTATTTTGTTTGGACATTAAGGACACTACTTTATCTGCATATAATAGGTAAATATTTAATATTGGTACCATTTTCATTTTATTTTAACAGGTTTATTTAAATATAATTTGTTTTTATAATATTTAGAGAAGTTTTTTATATTAAAAACAAAACCCAATGTTATTAATTATTTAGTGGTTTCGAAAAAACCATCTTTATATATATATATATATATATATATATATATATATATATATATATATATAAAAAATGCATTTTTGATCGAAAAACCATCTTTATATATATATATATATATATATATATATATATATATATATATATATATATATATACATATATATATATATATATATATATATATATATATATATATATATATATAAATGCATTTTTGATATTATAATGGTGTACGGCGGGAAAATGTACAAACTTGCGCAAGGCAGCTAAGCTGCTATGGAACAGTATACACAATATTGTTTACGGTATATTAAAAAAATAAAATCTTTTTAAATTAGAATATATATATATATATATATATATATATATATATATATATTTATATATATATATATATATAATATATATATATATATATATATATATATATATATATATATATATATATATACTTGTGGTATCTTACAAGAAGGGATTCGCTGTAAAAAAGCAAACAAATCTATAATTACTACAATGAACAAACTTTTTTATACCTAATTGAAGAAATTCGTGAAAATTTCCTCTAATTTTTAATCTTTTTATAATTTACATCAACAAAAATGTTGACAACTGACATAAACATATATTAGTTCTATAATTTTATATATTATTTATTTTAAAATAAAAGTTATTTTAAATATAATTATATAACAATTTTTACAGTGTATATGTTGAAAGATAAAAAAGCTAATTATGTTTTATTTTTTGGAAATGTTATGATATAATGTTAAAATTCCAATATTAATCAAATGCATGAAAAACAAAACAGCTTAAAATCCTATTAATTTTTTTATCGGAAATAAAATCACTCAAATTGAATTTTGAACGTTACTTTTAACGATACACATATATGAGTGTACACAACTGTTCATAAATCTCATGTTATACTATCAAACTCAATATATCATCCATAAACGGTTGGAAATTTATGCTTTGAATGATATAATCATTGTAACCCAAATCCCTCGAATCATAAATTATTTCATGAAGCTGACTACAATCTTTAAGTTGTTCAAATAACCAAATTGTTATCTTAAGTTTCTAAAAAAATTACATAACATATGGTTCATAAATTTCCGATGAACAATGGAAGAAATATTAGCATAAGAAACAAAAGAGTAGATCTTTACCGTCAACACATCATTTGAAATATATTATACCTAATGATGAAGAAAGGATGAGAAAATGATAGCTATGTTGAAATATATAATTATGACATAAGTTGTCCAGAAAAATAGTTCAAGCAATGGTCCAATTTCCAAGCTTTCTTTTAAAGTGAGGAGGAGAAAAATTGTTATAAACTGATAATTATTGGTGAGGTTCTCACGGCAATACCGATGGGTAACCAGTATTATATACCAATATTTACATTTCTAACGGAAGTGATTCATAGAAAATTCCACAATATAATATAATACTGTGGTGTTATAAAATTACCACTCTTTTACATTTTTTAAACTTCCTATTGTCTTAGAAATAGATTAAGATATTTAAATATGTATATTTTTCCTAATATTAACCTTGGCATTGTAAAAAATACCATTAGCATTCGATTGACATGGGAACATCTTTTATTTGTGTTGTTAGCCAATAAATTTTATAAACAAACTAATATTTGTGATGCGTCCTTAGAAAAAGAGTGTTATGGATATGTATGACGCAGGTAATATGCGTCATTGAGAAAAGTTTGTAATATTGATGGAAACCAGATGTGATATGTTTAGGAAAAAAACATCTGCAGTGTCTTGCACTCGACTTTCTTATACGTAGTAAATGTTTTTTTATTTAGATAAGAAGGATATTAAAATACTAATTTTTAAACATTTAAGAAAACATATTTATTCATTACACTATATTAGAAATTATTAGTTGTCATTTTTTTTTATAGCTTCTATTGTTTCTTATCTGCAATCAGACGTGGCCGTCTATTAGTTGTCAAATGAACTTAAAACAAAATATTATATATATATATATATATATATATATATATATATATATATATATATATATATTTATATATATATATATATATATATATATATATATATATATATATATATATATATATAATATTTTACTAACATTTGACACGCTTTACACTAAATCAATTTGAGACAATAGATGTTAAATGTCACATCGCAAACTATTTGAGTCAATTCTGTTTTCCTGTTAAACAATTTACAAGCATAGTTATATAAATTTCCAAATTAAAAAAATGTAAGAATTTTAATGCCAATTTCCTTGTAACTGGTACCCTTTTTAAAGAAAATTTTCAAACAAAAATTGTGCTAAATATTAATATCTATCATTATAATTGTAACTATTTTTACGGTAAGTGCAGCCGTCTCGGAGATATTGCAGACACTACAAAACATGACTAAAGTAAACATGCACTTCCGGTTTGCATATTATTTTCAAAAATAAATAGTTTTCTTGCCAGTCATATACAAATCTTAAGTTTAAAGTTTCATAATTTTAGCTTCAACAGTTTAGGCTGTAGAGCTCTCTCTTTCTCGCTCTCTCTCTCTCTCTCTCTCTCTCTCACACACACACACACAAACCCACACACACGCGCTCACGCACGGAAATACACGTACACACACAAACAGACAGACGTAATTCCAAAAATAGTCAGATTAGATTCAGGGAAGGTCAAAAGATGTATTTCCGTTAAAATCTTCTAATCGATTATTTTCATGATTACATACTTACTTATTACTTCGTATAAGAAAGTAAAAATTGGAGAGTTTTAGTAATATTTTATATGGGTGTTTAATATGCCTATTTTTAATAGTTAGTACGTTCAGATACTGCTGGAACGTTTCGCGTTATACGTATACATACATGCATAACTTCATGCCTATTGCTACCCCATTTAATAGGAATAGTTATGTATGTATCTAACATGTGAAACGTTCCATCAATATCTGAACGTACCAACTATTAAAAATAGACATAAAACTAAAGTTATCATGACAAATAAATCTATCTTTAGTGTCTGAAATTCTTACAAAAGCAAACATAACCACCAGATAACATGTCTGTGATCACTTAAATTTACTGCTGGTTAACAGTAAAAAAATGATAAAATACCTACATACATATATACGACTAGAAAATGCGTGAATGTTATTTACTTTGTGGCTAGAGAAAACAGCTGTATGAGATGTGTCTATAAAATTATAATAACTTATATGATAATTTCAAAAGAAACTTGATGCTAACATTCGTAAAGTTTACACAGACGTTAGTTTTAATGAAATTTACTAGTTTCGCTTACACTTACAAGAAATGCACTTATCCATTTTTTCCATCACACATTTCATTTAGTAGTTGATTGGTTTACAAAAATACATACATACATATATGATTATTAATACACTTTTAATGAGAGTTTAATTTATATGGTATTAATTGACATTGAGTTAATAATTATAAAAAATAGAAGTTATTAACCTCATATTGAAAAAATTGTTCAAATTAAAAGGTCAACATTAAACATTTTTATTTTAAGTGTTCTAATCTTGACTAAATTAATAAATAACATTTTTTCAAATGATATTTATTAGGTATAGGTTTCTTACGAAATATTTATCGGTAATCAATTTTTTTATCTAAAATAAGGAGAATAGTCTTAAAATCATCATTTATAATATGAAAAACCACTGCTCTGTCATGTTTTTTTGTTAGATTCGCTCACGGCCAATATAGAAACACGTAAAAGCCTAATTACATAGAAGCGAAATGATACTGATTAGATCACTACTAATAAAGAGATACTTGCATATCTAAGGAATAAAATATAATCACTTGATACTCCAGATAGCGAAAGACACTCAGCTTACATTTTAGCAAAGTATCTATTTCTACGAATAGAGTTTTTAACTCTTCGAAGGCACGACGACCAAACAGATGACTCACAATCAGAAAATCTTTCCAAACCGGTTTTAGAATCTAGAAGTGAAATATATTCAACTCACGATTCATTTACAGCAAAAATTTACCCATTTTGACTTTTGACATGCTACTTTTCTTTTTATTTAGTAGTCCTAATTAATTGCGCAAGAAAAAAAAAAAATATATATATATATATATATATATATATATATATATATATATATATATATATATATATATATATATATATATATATATATATATATATATATATATATTATATATATATATATATATATATATATATATATATATATATAATATATATATATATATATATATATATATATATATATATATATATATATATATATATATATATATATATATATATATATATATATATATATATATATATATATATATATATATATATATATATATATATATATATATATATATATATATATATATATATATATATATATATATATATATATATATATATATATATATATATATATATATATATATATATATATATATATATATATATATATATATATATATATATATATATATATATATATATATATATATATATATATATATATATATATATATATATATATATATATATATATATATATATATATATATATATATATATATATATATATATATATATTATATTATATATACATACATATATGATTGAGTACAGAAGCGATTTGTTGTTTTTAATTTAAGATGATTTCAGTTTCGAAACTAATTTATAATTCCATGGCTATTCGTTTAATTATATCTTGTTTTTTTAAAGTGTGAGTCATTGTTTATAATTTTTTTTAATGATTTCACGATTACAATATGCGAGACTAGTAAATATAACAATAATATTATTGTATGGAAAATTATAATCTTATCAATGTTTTTTGAAAATAATATAATATTGATTAAACTCTGAATTCTTTTTTAATTATTATCATTTTTGCAAGCGAAATGATTAAATATATTATATAACTAAAATAGGAACTATTATGGCTGTATTTGATATGATATGATGTGACATTATTTTAATTATCTTTTGTCTATAAAATTGGTAGGAAATAATTACCATTACTTGAAGGTAGGCGTTTAAATAAATCGAATACATGACTCAATTTATTCGTTAAAAAATATATACATAATAGTTATATGGAAAGTACTTAAAAGATAATGTACTATTTATTTTTAAAAATATATATATCCTGTTTTAATAATATTTTCATGCAAGATAAAATAATTAGAACCATAAGAGACATACCGTATTACAGTTTTTTTTCATTTATTATTAAGTAATAATTACATATTTACATACATATTTTATTACTGTATAAATTGAGATATAAATTTATCTTTTCCTATAACCATAACGTTAATACTCCTTTTAGAATTATTTTTTAATAATGACTCTCTTGCAATTACCTGGCGCTCCTTCTATATACGTAAACTACGTCATACCACCCCCAGACTATTCTTATTATTTGACCCAATCATTGGTTTTTATCACAATGTTGCCAGCCAGGAAATTGGAAACTTTTTTATAGCAATTACTATGTAAGCACTATTTATGAAACGCGTTTTCGAACCAGAAGTTATTGGCAAACTATAAAACCATTATTTAACAAATGTACAGTCAAATAAATCATGATTACTATTGCTTTTATGTTATGTAGAGTGCAGAAGCACTTGTTGTCTTCCTGATATTGTACACTGACTTGCATATATGTATATAAACAAGTAACGGTGATTATGATCAGATAGTTACCTACCCAATGTTACCATCCGCCAGATATAATCAATTAACATCTCATTTTTCATACGGTAAAGTTTTTACAGTAAAGCAATTGCACAAAAGAAAATTAATTTGAATTGTTGCAATAAACAAGTTAGTAATTTATGAATGTGTTTTTAATTCTGTGTGATTTATTATTTAAAATAAAAAACTACATTCAATTCAATAGGTCTTTTGTTATCAAGACGATAATTTGAAATAGTAGTTTTAATATCCTGGTTTAAATTAAAATTTAACATATGAATTGGACTGAATTCAACTGCAAATTGAACTTCTAAATCGGTACTCAATTGGACCGAAAGAGTGAGTCATAACACTAAATTTTTAATATGATAATCATGCGCCTAAGTTCATTGTGTGAAGGTCGATATTTAGAGGAATAATTTATGCTTCAATTTAACTTACACCTTGAAATACGCCATTGAAACAGACGCATTAATAAAAAATGTCACCCAGTGCCAAACTAAACCCAATAGGCGATGGATTTTGGAAAAACCTTGTATGATATGGTATCAAAAATATAACTATTCAAGATAATAATATCCTTGTACTTTTATTTTCATGTATATACAGAATTTTTATAATTTGTTTATTATTTAAATGCTTGTATTGTAATTTTGTAACCATCTTCACTTTTTTATTATTTTCATACCCTAAATAGTATAATAAGTGAAAGTTATCATGCAAATTGTATGTTAATACTTAAATATTTATATTAAAGTTAAATATAAAAATATCTTTATAAGCATTGCATTTATTACTATTTAAATAATCCTTTTGACATTACTATTGTCCATGACAACTTTCATAATGCTGCTAAGCATTATCAACAATAAAAGCCTGTTTATACCTACACTATTAAATATAGTTGGATGATAGGCTAGTAAACCCTTTCACTCATTTGTAGTTAAAATCACAAATTGGCCAAGTAAAATAATTGATTAGAGAAAATAACGAACTGTGCCACATATTTCGTGCTTAAGTACTATATTTTATCGAGTTTTTTTTTTTAGATTATAAGATAGACACGAAAGTAGTCTGCATTTCAAGTTGTTCAATCATGTCTAAAAATTAACTTTGATCATTTAGATTTTGTCATTTTTATGAGTATGCAAATTTATTCACACTGCTTCATAAACGAAAGTTTGCGTTTCAAATAACATTTATCAAATTTAATAAATAAAAAAATATCATTTATAAAACTTTCGTGACCTGTCAAAACAATTAATGATTTTTTTCTAAAATGGTTAACTATCGAAATGATCACAAAAACAAACAACTGTTTATATTTGTTGTTGGCGGTGTTTAAAAAGAAACATTGAACAAACATACGTTGTAATTATTTATCAACATTGATTCTTTAAATATTGTGAAAGTAGTAATACTTTCCATACTGCCATGTATCTTAAGTTTATCATATGCAAATATACTGGTAAGCTTTTGAGTCTATTGCGATATATCTGATCAAACATCGCTTGGAGCCCGGTACTGCTGTTGGTCTGGCTAACTCGTTGGAGAACTAGTCACGTGACCACACAATTTGAATTTGAATAAATTAATTAGCAATATGAGCGGTTGTCATTCGCTATGATTTATATATGAATCATTCCGTCTGCGATCCGGATTATAAATTGTTACAGTTTCGAAATCTAATTTGTATGAGTATGAATATCATTTAGAATTTATTGTATGGTGGGTATATGCACGCCAAAGCTTCTGCAATCCAAAGTCAATGCGCTCGAAGACCTTGTGTCAAAGAAGGAGTACCGCAAGCTGTCTGTATATTATGCACACATAGTACACACAAACATACACGCAAGGTGCAGGTTAAACTGCATTCCTTCGGGCGCTTCGCACTCACACATCTACAGAGCTTCTCCTCGCAGCAGCACAAGTTCACCGACCGACTTGTGCAAGAACTCGGGCCACCACTCGAGGATTTGTGGACACGAAAACCTGTCCATCGCGAACGCGTACTTGCACCTCGTGGTTAAACACAATCATTCCAACAATTGGTCTGCGTTGTGATTTGACAATTTTTAGATTCTCTCACAGTATTCAATGGTGCTTAGACATTTTTAATGGTACAATATGACAGTTGTTTATTTGTTTGATTTATTATATTACTGGTGACTCGCAAATAACTCTGACTTTGCACATAATATATTCAAGCAGCTTATGAGTTATGAATGATAGAAGAATTTGAATTGTTAGGCTTAGGTTGGCAAAACGATTTAACACATAGCAGTACATAGATTGGAGATTCATTTCAATGGACATAGATGTATAGAATTTAAATTTATTACCAAACTAACTGTATACCAACTACTAAAATCTTAGAATATTAATATATAAACTTAATCTAACAATAACCAAACATAACCCACCCATACATAAATTTGAATATTGCGAATCTTTAAAAAACTGATTAGGAAAACATGTAGTACAGTCGTACTTTGATGACTCGAACTTCGATAACTGCAACAAAATTTTTTGTTGCAAGTCATGGTTCGAGTTATCGAAGTTCAACTGTTTTTAAAATAGATAATCCAATAGAAAATCATCTATTCATCATAAAAGATTTCAAATTTCTATTGCCCTCTAGTAAAATAAAATGATACATATTAATATTTTATGAAACTAACTTTCGAAAAATATTGAATGACAACTTGTTCTTCCCAATTCCAACCCCTTCAAATAACCCTGAAGTTATTTGAACTTATTTTGTAAATGTTTAAAAAAAACGTCATAACTTTTCTTAATAGCCAAACATATTTTCTTCGTCCATACAATTTCCCTTGACCTAGAATTTGTAAAGCTAACTATTGCTAGCTTGATGAAAACGACCCTGAGACTGACAGTGTACAGGTAGATTCATAAAATCGTATGATTACCTGGGCCACAAAGGCGCCCACAGCCCTAAAATTCTTTTCTCGTGAGATGGCGACTACAAGAGATCGTCTCACACAGTGTAATTGTGTTTTAAGTATAATAGTCTGGTTCTACCATCCTGAAGCTATTGGAAGTTTTTTTTACCTTGATTACATAGGCGGCGTTGGATATTATGCCTATTTGAATACATTATGCAAAATTATTTATCCACATTTTTTACAATTTTGACAATTAGGCTAAGAATTTCTGAAATAGTACTTCGGAATATCAGTTGGAAAAAAAAATCAGTCAAACCTCAATTTGATAATAGGTACGTTACGTCACTAGTCATGACGTCAGAACCAAATAGTATATTGTTTATTTGCAATTATAATAATTGTTATAGCCAAAATCGAAGAAATGCAATTAAAGTATATAAATAACAACTTGTTTTTGTGAAAATATTACTTCCTATGATATGCAAAAAAAAGTTAAATACTTATTTTACAGAGCTCAAGGTTTTCACACAAAATTTCATGTGACTTTTAAATATCCGGTGCTATGTTAATTTTTAAACTAAGTCTACCATTTATATTTGCATTACATCAGTATTTAGACATCCGTTTTTTTTTTTAAATAATTCTAGTTACGGTTGTCTCAAATGTACGCAAAAGAAAGTCGACGTTAATCATAAAACAGATAACAAGTACATTTAGAGTAAGAAACGCGTGAAAAAATATAGAATAAAATTTTGAAAATTATTTAAATCTTAAAAATCTAAGTTGCGATAGCGTTTTAAACTGGGCTAATTGTAAGTAGAATCTTATAGGAAAATGGATACAATTTTAATAATATTAACAGAATTGCAAGTACAACAGTTAGCAGCAATCAACTTTCATCAGTTATACATGATTTGAAAGCATTAACTCTTATTAGCACATGATGCTACTGATCTGAATGACATTGTGTACTTCAGAAAAAAAGAAGTGAATCGTATAAGTAAAAGTGATATATTTAGTTAAAGAATAATATTGTATTTAGCACATGAGACAAATTATCACATTCTCAAGTCATATTATTGATCGCAGTTTTTTTCTGCGTTTAACTGGATCAATCAAGGTTGCTTCTTAGTTAATTTATTTGTTTTTTTTTATTATTACACTTGCATTTTTATATAAATGTCACAGTTGTAAAAAATAAACAGTTATTGTTAACTTTTTTAAAAACTCCTACTTTATATAACTGTATAACGTGAGTGGGAAATGAATTGTTTATTTAAATTAAATTTTAATAAGAAAGTGAAAAATATTTATTTGATATCAAATATCAAGATTTAAAAATATATAGTACCTATATGTAACACAAAAATAGATTTTATTGTTCTGGATAAAATTGCTATGTTTGTTGACACATGTAATTCGCTTTTCCAACTTGAAATTTAATAGAACTTTAACAGTTGGAAAATTGGGCTTGGACTGGTCGCTAAATATCATTTATTAACCAATAAAAATAAATTGGCTTTATTAAAAAAAAAACATAGTTACGGATGAAAGGCAATTTGTACGGATATGATTAAAGTGTAATTGTTTATTGCGTTAAAACTTCGTTTCCGAGATGGCTCATTTTATAAAACTAATCACATATTTGTCCTTCAGAATCTCACAGACGTTATTGCACATCAAAATATGACGTTTTACTTTATTGTTTTTTTTCCTGTCAAATATTATTTGTACTTTACTTTTTACACAACAATAATAGTTTTTTAATGTAATTGGGGGGATGTTCAAAGTTTAGATGTTTTTCAATTGTTAACTAACATACAAATATCGTAATTTAAAGTTCTTGGAAGCAGTAATAAAACAAATGGTAGAAGCATAGGGTAAATTAGAAATAACTTACTTAGAAGCAATTCCATATACCTACATGTTGTTATTTGCATATAAATGAAGTAAAACGAGACGTTCTACTTACATTTAAAACAAAATATTATACACAATACAAGGAAAAAAGATAAATAGTAATAAGTATAGTTAAGAAGCAGTGTAGAATACGCTTTTTAAGTTTTACTTGAATTCGAATTAAATAATGCACCATTAACGATAATAATAACTGTATATTTAAGTTGAGTAAATCCCTTGCAGAAATGCGCTTCTCAAGTGTGTCACTAGTGATTATCCGCGTAATAATAATCCTCATTTTGTGATTATTATGGTATGCGTTCATGTTAGGATGCATGTCAACACAGGATGCAGGTGCAGCCATCAG
Source organism: Nebria ingens riversi (assembly GCA_018344505.1). Classification (NCBI taxonomy): domain Eukaryota; kingdom Metazoa; phylum Arthropoda; class Insecta; order Coleoptera; family Carabidae; genus Nebria; species Nebria ingens. The sequence continues at coordinate 29,211 of JADQWA010001098.1, forward strand.
ACGGCATTTCGAGGAAGTACAATGTCATACGTAAAGTAACACTAGAAAACACTCTACGAAAAATGAGACCGCGTGTCTATTGTTCGGTTCTTTTGTTTTCCATCCCGCGATTTGCTTTGAACACATGCACAACTAATCCGGAAAAAAATGCTAAACAAAAAAATAATGTTTACATAAATAGCAATTACCATTGCTAACGGGATAGTTGCACATAAAAATATCCTGTTTACTTTAGAATGGGATACTAGTTATAGAATTCAAACAAATATTAAAAGTTGTATTATAATATAATAATGCAAAGACCCGAATATATCTTATACAGTCGGAGAAGGATTCGGGTTTAGTGCAACTAAGTTTCAGAAACTCTGATTTAACATATTTATGTGTGTCGTGTTAAAATACACCAACACAGTTTTAATAAACTACAACTTGACTGTGCGGATGCTTTAAAATAAACCCTAGGGTAATAATTCTATGCAAATATGCGAGTAACATATTACATTCTGTGTTTAAGCTATATGGTTTACAGCGCGGGAAAAAATAAAACAGAACATTATGAGGGTGAGATATTCGCTGCACGTTTGTTGCAGTGGAGTTATTTAAAGTTTATACTACAATAAACCTGGTATTATCTCGTTGGTTTTTTGTTGAAATTATTTTGCAGCATGTAAAGTTCAGAAATTATTACAATCTCTTGCAAAAGAATCCATTTCTTTTGTAACGCCCAGCGAAGGTTTGTACATACAATAGACCAGTCATTTTGGCATTGAGAACAATAGTTATTTTTTGTTTACCAGGGCTAGTTTTAAAATGAATTACATTTCACAATTACAAGATGTACCTAATGATGCTATAGAATTTTCGTTGGCTAACTACTTGTAGGTTTAAAAATAAAATACGCTTAGAAAGTTTCTATTGATGTTGTTATTGAAATTAATTCTCTCAGAATTACTATCATCAATTAGAATATGTTTTACTCATTTCTTATAGTACGGCGTATTTATGATATAATATATAAAACGCGTCTCATCTGTTTTATGGTTCAATTTTTATAATAATAAATAATTTATCATTTTAATTAATTAAATGAGTAACAAGTATTCGCAGTGTACAGTGATACATCTTAACTATTTAACAAATGAAATAATTTATTATGCTTGTTGATAAATACTTTAAAATATTTACAATTTATTGGACTCATGCTTAAAAATAAATGAAGGCTATTCGTATTGTTTAATAAATGCCACATTAGTCATACTTTCAATATTTTATGTGAACTCTATGACACGCCTTTTCATCAGTAGGTATATCTGCTTATTAATATGTAATTACTTTGTTACTATATTCAAGAATTAGTCACGATTTTTATTTAAACTAATCAACGTAAACAATAGAATTTTTATGGTGCTACTCGTATGTATTAGTGTCAGTTGCAAAAATGTTCAAAGCCTCTGCACTAAGAGATCTGAATGATACATTAGACTAGTGTATGATACTGTGAGTACATACATGATTCCACAAAACAAAGAATGAAAATCTTGATGATATAGTACACCGGAAGTAGACATGAACGACTATGAAATTAAACTGCTATTTATATCTTTTGTTTTCCCATATATCTAAATGTATTTCCTTCTTTATTACACACAATTGTTTTTAATGTCTTTCTTAAGTTACTAGAAGCTTACCAAAATATGTGAAAACGATATTTCGACAGTGATACACTTAACGTATTATTTTGACGATGCCGGAGAAAGGCTAATCAGAATTATACACGCGACACTATTAGGTTACAAATTTAATTTCTATAATTACATAAATTTTAGTCTAAAAACAGACTTAAGACGATTCATTATTTAGAAAGCTTTTCTGCAATCACACATTAATACGAAAACCATGTGAATTATTACAAAGCACTTCAAATTTTAAACATAACCATTATATTCATATTTATGCATCAATTCTCAAGTTATACGAGTTTTACTTAAAGATCTGTTGCAGCTTGAAGTAATCATTTTAATTGTTTTATTACAAGGACTTTGAATACAGCGGAAATATAAAATTCATATTATTATAGGTGCTTTATTAAATGCATCGTTTAAGCCATTACATATTTAAGCAAAATAATTCATTTCCTGTAGTTGTATATAAATATATATAAATGAGTGCTATAAAATTGAAAGTTTTTATGGTAAATTATTAAGTTTGTTATAGCCGTATAGGTATTGATTAATTATCAAGGCTAAGCTAAATGCAATTACCTCGTATTAAATATTTCTAATCACTCTGAAGACGACAATTTTTTAAAATTAATTGCTTGTTTTACTGTGTTGTCCTTTGATGTGACATCTCAAAGACGATCTTAAGAAAGATATATTTATAAGTTAGAAAATATAGGTACTTTCACTAAATGATGATTTTTTTTAATACTAAGATTGATTTCACTAACAGATAGTTGATATTTAAAATAAAGAAAAATTATGAACAGAGAGTGGACATACAGATATACACACACACATATATACAATTTTTTCATTACAACTGACGTAGCAGACTATATAATACATATTTATATTGCAATCCTTGCTCTACAATCTGCAAATATACAATAAAAGATATATGCATTTTAACTAGTATTCTAAACCTCGATAAATTCAAGGAGTGACTTATTTATGTCAAGTTTCAATTGTAGATTATTTTAAATAGCAAAACAGGTCATATTCATTACAGTTATTTAGAAACAATTAAAAATTAATTGCCACAATGAGGTTAGATTTGGATGGAAAATATAAGAGAAATTAAAAATCTTTATTTTCAGCTCCAAGATAATTTAAATGCGTGTATATGTTATAATAGATGTATTTTAAAATATATTTAATTCCACTCATTTGATCTATTAATATAAAAATTAAAACTGTAAAAGTAAATGATAAAGTAATTAAATATATTTCTTGTTTTTAATTAAATTACACATTTTATGAAATATTAAATATAAGATTACCGTACCGCTAAAACAACAGTTGGTTCAGTTCAGATCATTAGCCGGAAACGTATCGAAGCGTGCGATGATATGAAAAGTAATAACAATAATCAAATCAAACGCGACATTACGTTATATGATCGCATTAAAGTAATTTTCACATCATATTACGTATATCAAGCAATAATCTCGCGTCACGTATAGGTATAGGACTGTTACTGTCACATTCTCGTAATGCAAATTAAGCTTAACTGTAAATATTATTATGGAAAATGTTAGTAATATGAGCCGCACTTCCGCGAAAGCCTGGTTTAAGGATAATAATATTTTAAAACTAATATAATATTACAGTCATGTGTCAATATGTTCTATACACATCAGCTCAAATATTTTGCAGAATTTAACCATTGTTATAATACGTGTTTGAAATCTTAAATATTGTATACTATGTTTATATTAAAATTTTGCTGCACATATTACAACAGAAATATTTAACTTATCTACTAGGAAGTATGCAAAATTACATAATATCAACGTATTAATTAGATCAATATGTTATTTAACATAAATTATATAGTTTATATCACTATTATTCAATTATGTAGCTATAGCTATCAGCTATGTATCAAGAATGCAGTTTTCTAATTATGGAACAAATTAAATCTTTTTGTGTTTCATAATTATGGTTATATATTCGAAATGTAAGCCAACTTTAATTTGTATAGCAATTAATGGTGCTCTATTTATTTATTGTCAAATAAAGTCCATCTTTGCCATTGAAAACTTATGCGAAAGCATTCAGATAATTAATTATAATAATTTAACCATTACGAAAGAAGTTATGTGATTTGATGCTGAATATTTATTTCGGAGCCAATAAAACTAAAGATAATTCTAAGATATATGAAATACATGTTTATTATTAGTGATATAACGATCGATGCATCATTTTCTATAGAGCTTACAGAGGCGTCAGTAGTCTAGTGGTTAACACGACTACCTCACAGTAAGTGAACTATGAGGTTTGCTTAGTTCGAATCTCGCCAAAGTCGAACGGAATTCATCACTTGTGATAATACTTCGGTAAAACGGTACACCGGCAGGTTTCTCCAGGTACTCCAAGGGTTTCTATGGCTAGGAGACACACACAGACACACACACACACACACACACTTAGCTTAACAGGTTAGTTTAGGTGAACGGCAAATATCGCCCACGCACACTGATATCACACAACAAGAGAGAACATTCCCTATAGTGGCGCACACAATAATAATAATAATTATTATAAATATTGTTTATACGAAAATGCATGAGAAAAATAATGTTTTAAAGCTTTTATGAATAATTAGCAATAAAAATACTACAAACTATATAACTATCAAATTGTCTTTTTACCCTTGGAAATTTGATTCATCACTGCATATTTATAGCTATAACATCAGCAGTCTGAAACCAATAAACATTTAAAACACCTTCCATATGTTTTGATGGTCAAGGTAAAAACTGATTCACTTCAGTCATTAATAATTTCTTTCAAGCAGGTACTCTTCGCGAACGAATGAATCATCATTAATATACCATATAGAGACAATTCCGTGTGTAATTCCGAGAAATGATATACATTTTGATATTATTTACTATATACAACCTGTATCTACAATGAATGAATGCATTTAGTCGGCATTTTGGCCCACATTTCATCAAGTTGTCCCATTGACGCTCTTCCGATCTGTCTGTATACATTGACTGATAATATATGTATTATATGCTATATCATATTCATTAAAAAATATATAGACGAGTATAAAGAAAATCTACAGATCAAAAAGAGCCAAGTGTGTCAAAATGTAATAAGAAACAAATTATGTATATGTATATTAATTTTGTTATTAGGTATACAAATTGGAGCAACTTAGAGCCGCAGGAATATTTATGTGATCGCATATTTGAGTCATCGCGCATATACTGGTTGTTGAAATGAGATGGGAAATTATGTCACGATTACCTAGGCAAAAGGCTAATAAAATTATTTTATATATAGGTGTCAAGTGCTTTTATTTAATTATTATGTATGTACGTATTTTCATGGTTTGCTTCTAATATTAATAATAAATTGCCTAGACATGATATTGATTGGTGTAAAACAGTTTACAATGTCAAATATAAATAGAAGTTATGACCTCATTTGGACAAATTTTTAAAAGGCTTTTTTTTTAGTAAATATTGACAGATTCATTATAATCGCCCAGGATGAGAAGCAATATCCCATATAGCAAGTTAACTTATCGCGGAAAGCATTTCATTAATTTTCAATAGTTACCGACCCAGTTTATGCACATTAATATGATGTGCTGCTGGAGTTAAAAGGGCGGTGGTAGTTGTGTGTTGTTTACGGTTATATGAGCAAACATGGCAGGTCGATCAATATAGAGCACAACTGATTAAATGAGGGAGTGAATAATATGTTGCTGAAGTGTAATGTGCACATATTACCAGTGTTATGTTCTATATTCAATATGGTCAACACCATAAGGTACATACATACATACATCATGTATTGAAAAATATAGATGCTTTTCTAGACATGTGTCTTAAAATTCTTGAGAAACATGTATTCCGAAAAACTATTATGATAAATTGCTATTTTATTTCATGTGTAAAGAACGAAGTAAAAAGCTATAGAGTACCTGCTTTTTTCTTCAACTTGTATACTATTTTAATATGTATAGAGTGGGCGGTGCTTAATTACAAAAGAAAAGTGTTGAGGTCATTGTATTTCGTCTATTTAGTTCAAGTACTGACCATGGACTGTTTTTGTGTCAAAATAATCGAATAGAAAAGCATTGACCTTTTTCCTTTGATAAAAAAGAAAGTCAGGGTTGATTAAGTCTGAATTATTTAATATCTACTTCTATATTTAGCCATAAATAGGCTAGGTTCAATATACATTAACGATAAATATACTATTGATCAATACTTTTATATGAAATAACAATTTCTTATATACTACAAGCATTGGCTTTGCCAAGTTTATCATGGCGAGTTTCTGTATAAATATACAATTTATGTAATAAAATTAGCAAAGTAACAATCAAATAAACAATGGTATAACAATTAATCTAAATTATTTATATCTTGAGCACTATATGAAGCACATATTCGGTAACAAATGTAATATATGTATATATTCAAAACATCGTATAGACGAAAATAAAACTTTTAGTAAGTTCAATTGTTCTTAATTTATTTTATTAAATTTTTTACTAATTTCGGTTCAAAAATGCACATTTGGATACTAATATCTCCTGAAGTACAATATTTATTAGATTTAAAATGAGAACGGATTCAAGCGGGCACCTGCACAATTTGTGTGTCAAATGTGGATGAAATCAGTTCGGTACGTTCAGAGAAGAAGAGGCGACAACATTTGGTCTTACGACAGCGAGCGAGCAAGTGATCAAAACGTTACCAAGTATGAGTTATATACATTTTCGCAATCAGGGCGATGTGAAATGAATTTCTGTGAAACAATTACAAACTATAAGCTCTTCTGTACTACGTACGGCGAACTAAACAATTTCTTGGAAAATTATAGAAACAATACTTTTTCAACCATCACTAGTTATTTAGTAAATATAAAATATTAATAATTGCAAGACAAACACCTTTTATAATGAATGTATTTACAACAGTGTAAATATTATTATAATTTCACTCATACATATATGATTGAAAGTAGACTATTTAATTACATACATACATATGTGTTTTAAAGTCTGTAGAAAGTAATAATCCATTAAAATATTAAAAACAGAAATGATTTATAAAAATAAATCGCAATTTTAATTGAAATTTGAACACAATTTCTCGCATTATTTCATTGTCAATGTTGTGAAATAAATCTTAAATTTCTAATGTGGGAAGTAGTGTTATAAAATGTTAAAATCCTATTTATTAAAACATTAACGTCCGTGTTGACAGGTTCACAACGCTTTATACTCTCGTCCGATTTAAATTGTTACACTTGAAACGCACGCATTTTGACCTCAAAAACAACTTTAGTAATTAATCAAGCAACAAGTTTACCTACTTGCGCGTAAATTACACAAATCGGAGAATTTCTAAGTGCAATGCTAATTAGGCAATGACACCAAGCTTTTAAACAGCTATCCAATTTTCTAATTATACGTGAATTAATTCAGTGAAATCCTGATAAAGAATGATAATTCATTGTCGGCTTTCGTTGATGACTGACAATTGTTACATTTAACAGTTTATGACTAGATTCAAATCTTTTGTTTATTTTTATTTTGCGCATTTTTTCATATCTCAAAGTTCTTGACCTAAATTTCACTTTATTCAGTAATTGTTGTAGGAGTAAGTCTGCGTTTTCAACTTCCAACATTATTCTGGAAACAGCACTATTGTATACTCAAAATTAAAACTGCTTTATTTATTTAATAGCGATTCATGCTTCGAATAATATTATGTTAATTTGTGAACAGAGCATACATTAACATTGCAAATAAAACCATAAATGTTGATCATTATTTTTCTAGAAATAACAGAAAACCATGAAAAGAATCTGTTAGTGTTCAGACGTGAGCTGACTACATTAACACAATATGTAAATTTGTATAACAATGCCAACTTTGACTTGTTAGAAAAATAATAAAATTGCAATGACAAGTCCGTGAGTTTTTCATAACACGGCAGATTAAAGTGCTGTGTCGTAGTGGAAACCTTGAGGGCGGCGGCTACTTTAATCATCCAAGTCTATGACATCATTATTCTGCGAAGTTGGAAACGTCAACAACTTGCCTACATAGCAATAGCTATCTGTTTGAGCCACACAACGAACTTGTGTTGTTATGTGCAACGATGCTGGCAAAATAAATGAATGCAGAAGAAATAAAAGTATACAAGATAACACATAACACATAATGGCCGCTTGTGTTGATTCAAAAATACGTGGATATTTTACGATGTCTGGACAGTGTTAGAAAAATAAAAAACAAATATTAATAATGAGGATGATGATTTATAATTAATGGACTTTTTATCGAGTTTTATTTATAACTATTTCCGCCCATCATATACTGATGTTTATATAATTTAGAAATAATAAAATGCATAGGACATAGCTAGATAATAAATGATCTATGTTTCTAAAGTTGCCAATTATGTTCTCAATATTTTTTTAAAAATATATACAGTTGATATCAAAATTATATGAAATAATAAGATTATCAATGTATAGGCGAATTCACATAAGAAGAACATTTTTGTGGCATGAATCATCCTTACACTCCATATGATTATATGTAAAAAGTGTATGACTCATGCCACAAAAATGTTCTTCTTATGTGAATTCGACTATATGTATGTATGTATGTATGTATGTATAGTCAAATTCACATAAGAAAAACATTTTTGTGATTAATCATGCCACAAAAATGTTCTTCTTATGTGAATTTGACTATATGTTCGGTGAAGCGAAAGTTGACAAGTAAAATAGCGTGTCACGATCGACAAAAATGACACAAGTAGTGATGCATTGTTACATCATCAAATTAGTTGCCACGGTATAAGATTAATAGACAGTAGACACCGCATGTGTACCGTCTTCATTCGCCTACTTAAATTAGTATATTTTTTTTTGTTTCATTCATAATAACGAATACGACAATGACAGCTGCATCGCAGCACCCATTAACAGGATATTATTAAAATATTGTTTCAAAGCTCTCTTATTTAGGTTAAACAAACTATTTTTCATAATCAGAATTAATTACAGACTTTCACTGCGTAATTCGTGGCGTCTTTTATGGTCTGAATATTCCACATTACCTATATAAATTATATATAGGCGAATTCACATAAGAAGAACATTTTTGTGACAAGAATCATCCCTACACTTCATATGCTTACATGTAAAAAGTGTATGATTCATGCCACAAAAATGTTCTTATGTGATATTCGGAAATCACAAACCAGTAAATTGACATATACGTAAGTATGTTTGAGTAACCTAACTGATTACACCAGTATAAAACTAGTGATATGATTTGACGCAAGTCACTCAATGCGGGTAAATTTTACACAATAATGTTATCATTTTCTCAGCGAACAATCGGTGTTGTGAGAGACATGTCAACGCACTATATATCCACGCAATATGTTCTACACATGGCTAGATACATACACCAGTGTATGTATGTACTACAGTACTTTGTCTTTGTTCATACATTCCAAGTGGGATGCATAAAAAAGATTGTTTGATGTCTTGTTTGTTGAGGATGATGTTTAGCTAATAAAACTGAAGAAATTTGTATATACGAGTTTTTTTTTTGGTATTATATAGTATGGACCATCTGTTGGTTTCTTTTTGTAATGCCTATTAAAACTACATCGTTCAATATTTTTCAATGATTGTTGTTTTATTGAAGTATTGAATAGACCGGAGTAGACTGGAGTAGAGCGGAGGTTTGACACTACATATCTATCAATGTCAAGAGCGTACTTCAAAAAGAAACCAACAGATGGCCCAGCCTATATATGAACAGCACTTCTATTTCATTATTTGCTATTCATTTATACGTATATTCATCTCATGTAGCCTGATGCAGTCATTATAAATCATTGCCAAGACATTGATTATTTTCAAGGGTACTTTTTGTTTGTTTTGCGAGGGCACTTATCACGCAATTGTATATGCCTCCAACCGGCACTGATGACAATTTATATGAAGTTAGCTTTTGACAAATCATTAATTCAAAACAGCAATTATCGCCTAAGCATGAAATTATGACATCACTGTCATTTAGTGTGTTCAAATGAATTCTTGATTCAATTAAGGTTGTTCAATTAACGGCACCTCATTTTCAAATGTCAATTATCAGGTCAACATTTTATTAGAGCGACAAAACAATAGCTCATCTACATTTGATTTGGATAACAATGAAATTGGACTATTTTATGTTTTAACAAAACAAAACAATATATTGACATTGACATTATTACATGAGCACCATTTTGAACTAAGTTATTATTACTATTTCGCAAGAAAACGATGTTTTGTTTGTTTGTAAAAACAAATAAATTATTACTCGATTAATGTCCACAACTCTACACTAATAATATCACTTGATTATATGTTTATACATTTCAAAGAAACTAAGAATTTATTTTTATTATTTTTTAGACCATGCCTGGCGAACTAGTATACTCTTCATCATTACAAAAAATGGAATCACCGGAATACCCGCTAAATCCACTAGCGAGAAAATACGAGTCTTATCCCGGGTATATTTATAACGCCGAACATCAACGGCGAAGGTTATCTTCAACGGGTGAAGGAAGCGGAGATTCAAGTACCACTACATCCGGTGCGAGCAGCTACGGCGAACGCGAAGATGGCAGTGAAGGACGCGCTGAATCAGAGGAAACTGATAGGGAAGAGCCTCTTCATGGCCAAGTAACCGAAGAAGAAAGACAGGCTGTCGAATGTTTTTTTCGGGGTTTGAAAACACAGGTAAATAAATGTTACTCCAATTAATGTTTGATTGAAAAATCAATAATATCAAATCGTGCTCTATTTATTAAAATATTTAATTAAATGTGTGGAACTGTTTGGTCGCAACCACTCAATTGGGGTGTGGTCGTATCAAGTATTAGTCTGTTACTGATAATGATATCAACGGCGATGCATCAATATTTCGGGAATTACCAAAAAATGATCGAACGATTATGTCAACTTTATTTGTGTTTATTTTTCAAACTAACCGTATTTACATTTATGTATAAATATTACCAAGTACGACGTACGACGCATTTTTAAAGATGATATCATACACCTACTGATTCTCACGATTTTTTTGTGACATCAGATTATTGAAATACATAAAGGTGTGCTACAAAAACGCCTTCCCCTATACGAAATTACAATTAGATTTGTATTCAATATTATTGAAAACTGACAGTCGTAATTACAAAGTAAATATGATTTATTCGTCATTTATGCGAATGAGAAAATGCTAAGTACATCGTTTCGAAAATAATGTCAGATTTGTAATCGATAAAAACCGGCAAAACCGAGAGGTAATCCTCTTGCGGTTGGGAATAATATATATTATGTAGTTACGGAAATTAGATCAAATTGTTTTTCTTATAGTAGATTTAAATTTAATTCTAGGTAAATTTTCCCATCAATATTGGCTTAGATATATAATAATCTATTTGTTTTTATAAGATTGCTTATGAAAACTATAGATTATAATTTCTCGGTAGTCTTTTATTGAAAACTATTCCTTATCGATAATTAAACGCTATTGTCTGATATTTATGTTTATTATATAAAGTATTTTTTTGTTCAATTATATTTCTTAGAAAAACCATAAAAAAATTGTATAAAACGAAAAATTATATTCCCATGTTTAACGGGCATTAACAAAAATTAAATTATTTATGAATTAAAATTCAGAATATAACTCAATTGAATGACTTACAAGGTTAAAATCACAAACCGAATAAACAAAGTTCACATTCATAATTTTATTATTTGTGTTAATGTCATCATTATATAACATTTTAAATAGCTGAAACATTAACATATTTTTAAAAACAACTTTTAATTATGTAAAGTTGTAAAGTCTATTTCCTATTTCCATTTTTTTTAATTTGGCAATTGTATATCTTTATTGCCCAAATCACAAATAACGGTAAAAATTAACCGAACAATATCAATATGTAATATTTTTTTAGTTAGGTATATTTTATCATTTCATATCTTATAGCACTAGCAAAAAATATCTATATAAACCATTAGGTTCTGCAACTGATAAATATAACATGCCACAATATATTGATTTAGTAATCCTATTTTTTTAAAATGTATAAATAGGTCAATAAAATTTCAAGTACCAATTTAATTTCATACTGTTATCAGTATGACTGTTTTTGAAATAATGCCAATAAAATAAAATTAATACAATGCGCACCATAACGTAATAAATTTTGGAATTTTATCTTGGAATTCAAACAAGATTATGTTTACCCACACATTGCAAAACTGCTAATGCCACGAGTCATATTTACTAAAAATCGTGATTCAACAAAGATTACCACGCCTCCATAATATCCATCGCTGATGTATACGCTAAAGAGATGTCCGTTTTTTTTCCAGGTTTTCGTATGCAGTTCACTGGCAAACTTGTATACCCGACCATCTAGCTCGGAATCAGAATGGCAGTTATGTTTCACTGGAATCCCAGTAGTTTTATTGGACAACGGCGAAGCCAGATCCAGAGATAAACGTCGCATCCAGATAATTTTAGCCGAACGAGGTACATGCTTCATGCTGTGGAGGGACACAATTGACAACCTGACATCGTACAAAGTATCCGGCAAAGCATTCCACACTATGTGCTTATCATCTGATCATACAACACTCATTGGAATTAGTTTTGATATGGCTCAAGCAGCTCATGACATGTGGACACACATTGAACGATTGGTTGCTTGCCCGGAGAATATATCTCTGTCCGTTCCGGGGAAAAAGAAGAAAAAGGAAAAGAAGCCACCGAAACCTGCTCCACTACCACCCAAGTCTCACATATCGCAACCATGTTGCTTTCAACATGTTACTTCCGTAGACTTAGAAGATAGAGTACGTTATTTATCATTACAGAAATTCGTTCCTAGCGATGTTGCAATCAGAATGTTGCCAACAATGCAGGAAGAGATGTAAACAAGTGCTTGTTTAACAGCTAATTCTATCAAATAGTGATTGAATTGTATCATCTGTCAAAGACTGATAACAAAATGACTGTTTTCTAAATCTAATTCTTTGTAAAGTAATCAACATATTTTAGCGTATATTATTAGTTGTCTAATGTAGTTCATAGGTATTCTAAAGTGACGCAATGTATTTGCTTATCGCTATTATATACTAAATATATTATTATGTGTGCGTGATTGTTGTTGCATGGTGAATTTCAAACAATTAGATTATTTTTTAAAAACATAGTTATACAATTACGACTATTTCGGTTTAATATATAATATAAGAATTGTGTTCATTCATATTCAACGGATAAGCAAAATAAGTAATTTTAAACGTTAAGAGCCGAAATGTTGGTCTAACAAATAAGGATAATCTAAAAACATAAAAGATTGCAGCCGCATCAATAATAAAATTTACAAATACAATATTTGTTGTTAAGTTCTGGATTCATAATTTGTTAATTTTACTATAAAATAACACTTAATGTTTGTAATTGTTCATTTGGGTTTCAATGTATTGTATAACTTATGTCTGTGATATGTGATGTAGTTAATAAGTTTCTAGTAAATAATCTATGTTTATAATGAATTATAAACGAATATTAGTTACAAAAATGTCTCGTTATACTATACGAATTTTGACTGGCGAATAATTTGCATTAACTTGTTTAAAATATAATATGTTCGCTCGCCAAATACTGAGTATTGAATTTCTTTAAGTATATAACAAATGGGTACAAGTTAAGAAGGAAGAATTGCAAAAAAGTGTCATTTTTGTAATTGCAGTAGAGGATATCGCAATTTTAAATAAGGAAAATCTTTTTTGATAAATGAATACGGTTTGGGTTTTGCGTTGGCTGAAGCTACACAATAAGAGTAATGTTAATGTAGGAACAATAATGATATCTTCCTTTATTAGCCTGAATCCAACAATTATTTTTGAACAGAAGTTTTAAACTTCGAATTTTATTTGGTTTGTAAAAATATAGGTTTAACAATTTATGAATTAATGCTATATATTTGTAATCAATTATTATCAAATACAATTTATATAAATTATATTCCGTGTTGTCTTTCCTACTTCCAATTGAAATGAATTAAAATTTATTAGTTGAACTTTGCCGATCTTGAGCTATTTATTTAAAATCATTGCGTATAATTTAGTTCCAATTTGTACAAATTTATTATTATGTTTGAATGTTAACTCAGTTGTAGGTGTTTTAATAACACGTCTTAATTCTACAACGTTCTTTAATATTCAGAGAATTCGACCTATTATTAAAATTATAAATAAATAGTTAAAAAAAATTGGTAAAAAACAACACATTTTTCCAAATCACATGCCACTTTATCACAGCTTATCCTTTACAGTACTAAAGTCAATTTGAATAAACAAAACAATTAAAAAGAATTGCAAATTACTAACAAAGTCAGATTCATTTATTAAAACAAATTCTCAAGAGGGGAGAATATTATGAAGTTTGATCGTTTAGAAGAAGTGCTTTGTTATTGTCCACTTTGGAGAACATAGAAATAATAAAAGTTAAGGAAAATAACAATACATTTCTTTTAAATGATCAAGCTATTATAGTTGAAAATATTTTCTTTCCCAAGAATTTGTTTAAGCAAATGAATTCAACCTTGATGAGAATTCGCAATTCTTATTAATTGCTTTTGTTTATTTATATTGACTTTGCAGAATAAAGTTGTGATAAAACATCATGTAATTTGAAAAACTATTGTATTTTTTAAAATGTATTAATTATTGTTTAATATTTATCTATTTGAATAAGTTTTTTAAAAATCTATATTAGTTTATTTAATTTAAATGTCCAATACTGCCGTCTCCATTTTTAAGTTTTCATTTGGTAATCGTTAAAACCAAAAAATTGATTGTATTTTCTTATTAGTTTTCAGTATATATTTTAGTCTCACCGGTACCTGATCATTGCTATTAATTACTTGAAACCAGTCGTATTCCCTAAACATTACAAAACATTGTGGAATTAAGACGTCTTCAACCTTTTCATTTCCCTATTTTATTTTTATATTTTCTAATATATATAAACAAATGTTTAATAATCGTATTCATAGAAAAAATGAAAGGTGCAATTAATAAAAATAACTTTAAAATAACTACAATCAGAAAGTATTCTCACATAGATTTAGTGTCGTTACTGCCTTGCCGAATATACTTTTTATAATAACCAAGATATGAATTAAAACATGTTTGATTGATTACTATACCATTGTTAGTTTAATTGTAGCTGTGATCATTATAGTTATAGTACATACCTATATTGTTTATTTATTCAGAAATTCGCCAAGCCAAAGTTTAGACAGTGGCACAGCCAATACTAAACAGCTTGCTGAATATGAACTTTTTATAATATCCAACATATAAAATAGATATCTTTGATTGATTACTATGTCATTGTTGATTTGAATTTTACTTAGATCATTTTAATTATAGCACAAATATTATTTATTTATTCAGAAATTCGCCATGACAAACTTTAGGCATTGGCGAAGCCAATGCTTGTTAATATAGATATAGAAACATCTATGAAATATATTTCCTATCAAATTTTAATTATTTTTGTGTTTTGTTAAATCAATTTTTCATATATAAGCAACTATGTGCCAAACAATATTAAATATACGTGCAGCGCGTATACGAAGCAAGATTACGAACAGCAATGACTCCTCTCAGCGTCCTTTGTCCTCTATACAGATTTCAGATAACGTGCTTCTTAGATCGGTCGAAAAAAATGACGTGCACGTTGCGGCCGTAAGGTGCTAACTTTGGGTGAGCAATTCTTTCTGAGCAATAGTGTACACTCCCTAAATTAAGTTGAAACGAATTTTAAACAATTCTATTAACAGAGATTTTCATACAATTTAATTTTTTGAATAGTACAGCACTACGCAAGGAGAAATATTAACGTATACTCATAATTTCTAATGAATAATAATCTTTATTGTTTATAACTTGATTGAAACTTTTAGATTGTTATCTCAGCAACATTGAACGTTTGGGAATAAATTCAGCTCTATTCAAAGATGTTTCCATTCAATTAAGAAACTAGTTTGTAATGAAGAGAATTAATATTCAAATTGTTCGTTAACATTTTAGCATAAGTTACACTAATTAACAGTCTTTATTAAATAAGGAACTGCTGTTGCTGTATTATAATAAAGTTTTAATAAAAGATACTAACAAATTAATAATACCGTTGCAAGTATGCAGTGGTGGTTGCCCACTGCAACATAATATAGTGAAGAAATTTATGATTTAACCAGGAGTAATGAAATTGTTCATTGATTCTATTTCCTTATACTATATGAACTATAGCATAGCAGAAAATAATTCATTGGTCAATAAGATCACTATTCAAAAATACATGTATATTATATATTTGATGTGTGATGCCTAAATGTAATTTTTCAATTTAGATGTACTATATAATATTTTTTTAAAACGCATAGGTATATGAAGTTCGTTTGTGAAATGTTTTGAATGAATTGTTACAACAGGTACCGTTACCTGAAGCCTGAAAACAAATGATATCTGTCAAATGCGTCTAGATGAAGTCATAATACTTGTACTTACTATAATGCATAATAAAATACATATGTACGTGTATATTTTCTTTTCAGCAATTTGTAGTTTTAAATGGCTCTTAATCTATTGGATAAACTGTGCGACTGCATATTTATGTTGACGGATCAAAAGGTCAGATATATTTTTCTATCGTACAGATTGAAAACCGTTATTTTGTATCTTCTTACACTTCTTTCACAATATATTACTTGTTTTAGAAACAAATCTGTTATATGCGTATATACACTGCTGATAAAATCTACACGTCAAGCCCATAATCATGCGCTTTTACACTTGAGGAAGATGTTTCAAACAAGATTGTTAGACATTGTAGCAACATCTTACTTATATAGGTACCAAAGGATAATTGCAATGAAATAAATTTATGCCAGACATTATCTTCATTTTCCGTACATATATATATATATATATATATATATATATAAATACATATACATATATGCATTTTAAATGCTTTTAATTGTGTTTCCTTTATTAGCTTGCGGTATTAGTATTCAGTCGTCTGCAATATTTTTCGAATCATAAGTCGGAAACCATATAACACATCGTCTAACTTCTCCTTGATTACTTTATCATTTTAGAAATACACACAAATAATTTTGATTCGCAGAAAAGTAACTTAATAAGTAACACATAAAAATATGTAATTGTGCTAGCAATTCCTCTTTGTAATAAGAAAACATCTGCAGTGTATTGCACTGTATTAGGCATATATAGTTTAGATAGAGAGGTAATTAAAATACAAAATTTTAAATATTAATTATCTCTATATCTAAACAAAATATGCTTAATACGTATAAGAAAGTCCAGTGTAAGACACTGCAGATGTTTTAGTCTTTAAATAAACTCAGAACCTAACAAAATATTTATATATAATATTTTTAATATTTAACTAACTTTCGAAAGACTTTTATACTAAAACCATGTGGCAAGTATAATTTCTCATACCTACGTAACCAAAAATAAATTAAATAGCCATTTTCTTGTAATTAATACACTTTTAAAAGAAAATTTTTAAATAAATATTAATATCTTTCATTTTGTATACTATTATTTTTTCTGTAAGTCCATCCGTTTTGGAGATATAGTAGAATTCTCAAAAAATGACTAGAGTAAACATGCACTTCCGGTTGGTATATTCATTTCAAAAATAGGCGGATTTTTCCGAGCCATATACAACACACACACACACATACAGACGGAATTCCGAAAATAGTCAGACTATATTCCGTTAAAATCTTGAGTTCGAACATTTTTATGATTATAATACTTCCTTACTATATACCAATATTTGTATAAGAAAGTAACAATAAAATCTAATTCTGGTCATATACATACCAACATATTTGAATTGTAAAGCACTTAGCATTTTGTAGCGAAGCTGGTAGAAACTTCAACATGATGGGTTGATTGGCACTTATCACTTAGTACATATACACAAATTCACTTACAGATTATATAAACAAGGTACAGAAATTCAATATAGTTCTATAAAGTCAAACAGAGAAATACACGCACTCACACCTACATTCAATTGCCTGCCTCAAAATATGCAAACTAAGTCAATCCTTTCAGTATAATTGCTCAAACTTGTTTGGGGTGTCCTATATTGTGATTATATTTAAAAAAATATTATTAAAATTAAAATAATCTACGGTCGTATAATATAATTATTCATAACTAGACTTTTGATAGAGTTAGCAACGAAAGCAAATATTGGTCAAGATATAAATAAATTAGGAATCTTCTCTTTGTATTTATACTTATTAAATGTGCTATTGAACATTCACGCTAATTACGTTAGTAATCTGGCGTACTTTCACTGGCAACTGCGGAGCCTTCGGCAAAACACAAGTGTCTTGGCAGTGTTTTTTTTATGCGATCATCTCTTCTTGACAATCGTGTTCATGGCAAAAATTTCAAACAAGATAACAAAATAAAAATAAAACAAACGCGTTATTTCAGCGCGCACGTTTTTCAACGTGGATGAATGAAATGGACAAGATTTAATATTTCCTGTGCAACTTTAAACGTTCTTGCATCTTGTGTTCCGATTATGGGTCATTACTTTTGGTTAGTTGGGAAATATGTTTTCGGCTTTTAAAACATTTGTAAGTAATTTAAAATAATTAATTTAAAATAAATTAGTATGTAGAGAGCAGTTATAGTTATCAGGATAAGAAGCTCTTGTTTTTGTATTTTGTTAAATTATTTATCACAGTTGTATTAATTTAGATATATTCAAAAAAATAATATATATATATATATATATATATATATATATATATATATATATATATATATATACTACTAACACATGTCACATTGAAAAAAAAATTAATAATAAATATATGTATATATTTTTTTAATAAATTAAAATGTATAGATGGATTTTTTTTGCATTTTAATTCGAAACGTAGCAGGCAACGGATGTTAGGTTTGATCATAAAAGGTAATTTCTACAATTATTTACACAGACCATGTACATGTTGGTCACTAAAAAGTGGTCTATTACCCAGTTCCAGCTAGAGCCCTGAACTAGTAAAGAATCTTCTAGATACATGGGGCTTACAGATCAATACGATTGATAATTTTAACCTTGAAATGGATAATTTATTAATATCATATCCTTCTGAAGTTTTGCAATTTGATTTGAACCAGGTCTCTATAAATAGAAGTCGCGACAATGTTTTTCTCTAATGACGCTTGCTTGAGAGAAAAGTTCGTTCTGTATAAATGTGTTATGTCTGTTGACTTTGAAAATTAAAAATGTCCAGAGCAATTTATATATTATTATTATTTATCAAATAAGCATGTGCGTGAAACAAGTTTGCTGGTCGGTCCTTGAGAGATTTTCAAGTATACTTTGGTGGGCTCGGTCACTTATTGCACATTGCAATTTATTGTTGGCGGTGAAAGGTGCGGTGCTGAAACCACGAAAGGTTGCTGTTTCATGTGCGCGTCGGCATCATCTTCAATCTCACCACAAAAAGGTAACTGTAAAAAATCTCGCACAAAATCGTTCGATCTACAATTGCGAGCATTCCTTCCGCGTCAAGACGTACCAACCGCATGGCCACGGACAGATGGACGAAAGCAAATAATAAGACGAGGAGGTGGAGGAGGAGGAAGAAGAATAATAAGAAGAAGAGGGCGGGAAGACAAAGAAAAGGAGAATTCCCAGACGTCTCGGGGACCACAGTGCTCGAGATCTGGTCCTTATTGCTACCGCATTCATAGACTGTAATTATCGGCAGAAAATAAAAATATTCGAATTTAGCGTGTCAAGAATGATCGAGACCACGCATCACTATACACATATACATACGAATGAGCTCAAACAATGACTGGACCAATTTGGCTATATGTGTGGCATTTATTTGCGTCTTTATTATTTTTCATTGTGCGAAGCGTCAACACTAACCACAATAAAAAAAACATTTATTTCCTGATATAGTTCTTCAACTACAACAGTGTAAATTTTAGTTTTTCTATATAAAATACATAAAACAATTCATACACTAATTATTAATATGTATATTTTGAATGCTATCATAATCGTAATTTCGTGATATGGTACGCCAATAAGTAAAACAAATTAATACGAGATCTGTTAAACATTACGGTTACTAATAACATAATTTAAATATTTATTTTATCGTAATTTTTAATTTCCTGGTTGTAAACATTAACACGAGCGCATATATCATTAGTAACAACTTTTATGCTCGATTTGGACTAGAAATAAAAGGGATTGATTTACATTCAGTACTTACCTGATTTTGCATTCAACAAACGACTTTATGTAGAAGTGTAGGTATTTTTGATTTTGATCGCCTATACATATGCGATAGGTATGCCATCGAATCTATGCATAATTGTATTGTGAAACTCTACAGTATAATAGTTCCTAAATTAATGTTTGCGTTTTCTAAAAGATTTGTATGAAAGAGTTTTAACGAATGCATTCAAACGATTACAAAAAAGCGATTATGATTGTTATCTGTGTTTGTGTTGTTTAGAATTAACACATGTTTTAGTTATGAATGAATGGGTGGGTTTAATTCCAAGTAATACGTAACCAGTACTTGTCAACTAGGCTAGACACGAGATTGATTCTAGATTAGAAGTCCCTTAAATGGTTCGTTTCTGTCGCCAATATGACGAACGATTCATCCGCATTGGCATTAGATTGAGACAAATATGGCACTACAAATCGTGCTAAAATGTCAGTCATCTAGGTACATCCCAACGTCCGGTATATTACAAAACTGGAAACCAATTCCAAGAAATTGTAGAAATTCTAATAGATCTTTGCAATCAGATGCTTTACACTAAAAGAAAGAAAAACGAGCTCTGGTACTAAAAATAGAATGCTACTTTTTATTTATATCTTGGTAGAAGTATCGTAAATCTAGAAATAGGAAAAGATATTCTTTTCAATTGTCAGTTATTAAAGTTTATTATTTTCTAGTATTAAAATTTTGTCGACTATTTCAAATTTTATAATACTAATATATTCTTCAGTTTAGGATGAAATTGATAATAGTGCATGTACTTCTTTGCTACTAAATGAGGCGACTGTAACAGCTATATCTATAATGAAAACAATTAATTTACTATTGAGTAATTCGCAATTATATTTGATAGTCAACGATTTTAAAATATTATTTTATTAAGGGCGATACAGATAGAAAACTTAAAACTAGAATAAATACAATATTAATAATACTTATTAAATTAAATCTCACAATTCAAAAGCATTTCCTTGAACAGCAAATGCCAACTTAAGCTAATGTAAGAAGAACTGGTGGTCGATTAGGTGGGATTTCCGATTCAACAATACCTTTATGATACACTTCACTTGTCACATCTTCACCAGATGAAACATCATATTTAACAATTAATTCAGTTTCCTTAACATCATCATCACTCCTCCTGACTTGATCATCTGCAAAATCCAGCGCTCCCAAACCAGACACCAACAAATGACTCAATGTTTGTAAACGTCCTTGTCTATTATCCCGTTTTTCTCGATCCCACTCTTCTCGGTTATCCTTCATCAGTTCATGCAAATGCTTCACTGGATATTCAGTTTGTCTATCATCAGACGTTTGTATTTCGTTGGTTTCTTGTACAGAGATACCATTAATTTGTTTACTGGGTCCATAAGTTTTAACTTTGGAATGTCCTTGAATTATTAAATACATAGGTCCACGCATTGGTTCATTAGGTTGTTTGTAATGTTTAAATAAAGGATCGGTGGTTAAAGAAGATACTGAAGTCGTTGTTGGGGGTGCAAATGTTGTTGTGATTGGAGGTATAGTTTCTTTTTTGAGTAAATTGTGGAGCAGGGGTAATGGTTTTTTAAGCATCACATGAGTCGCTGGGGGTGGTTGCATAGTTTGCATCGTTTGCATTGATTGTAATGTCATTGGTATCATTTCCAGTTTCTTCATCGGTGAAGGATGCTTTCTAAACATCGAATTACTACTCGGTGATATCATTGGGTTGATCACTGAACTGAGTAGAGGGGAATTGATCAACATATTATTTTGTTTCATCATTCCTCCTTTCATTTGAATTACATCCATACCCATGCCAGTGGCTGGTTGGATTGAAGCATCAGGTTTTCCAATACTCACATACGTACTACTTAAATCTAAAGTGTCATCTGTAACCTGTCCTTTATGCATTGTCATTTCAGAAGGAGCTACAATAATATCAGTCTCCATATTTTGTACATTTTGTAGTTTGGATATGGGTTTTAATATAACGTTCATACTAGGAATAATAGAATAGGTGTCTTTAAAGTTTTCAGGTGCTTTTAATGTTGGTAATTGTTGTGCGGTTTTATGAGTATTATTTGATTCAGGCGAAGGAGTTCTCCAAGTTACTTGACTACTAGATTCTGCTATCGTAGCATACGTATTACTTCCTTTCCATTCATCCGTTGTCGATAAACTACTGGCTTGGTAAACTAAATTCGCTTCTTCAATTGCTACTGAAGAAGGTGTAGTTGATATCATTGTTAAAGTTACTGGCGTTGTCGTTGAAGTGGATGACATAACTGGTTGTTGATAGCTTTGTTCATGCGTAGGCATTGGAGGTGGAACTAACATTGTGTAAGGTTCTTGCTGTTCTCCTTTGCTATTCTTGTAAAATGTTGTCGAATAATAATTTTGGGACATTGTATATTGTGGTCTACGTTGATAGTTTTGTACATTAAAAGTGGGAGATTCAACAAATTTTAAGAAAGGATCATACGAATCAAATGTGTCTCGTCGATTGTCGGCAACCGTAGAAAAACCGGTGCTAGGTTTTTTGGAGGAAACTCCTAACACAAGTATTTCTGTTTTTTTCGTGTCAGAGTCTGGCGTGCGCGACGCAGAATCTATCCAATAATGAACACGGTCTAACACTGGTGGTACATAGTCGTAGGTAGGATCGTTTTTAAGTGGATCACCTCGACCAAGTGGTTTCCATTGTTCGTAATCCATACGAGGTGAGAACAAACCCCTTGAGTCTTTCACGCCTTGCGCGGTATCATCTGAAAGCAATTACTGTTTGTGTTATATCTCACACACATCCATTACGCGCATGTTTGTCTGTCAATTAACACGCATAAGAAAATAAACAATAATAAAACTAGTGTGACCAGAGGCGTCTTAAAATATTTTAAAATTTGTCAGAAATTCAATTTACAAAAACGCTTAATATAAAAATGTATTCAAATTGTTGAGAAGCTTTTAGAAAGTAATTTAGGTGCTTAATATATATATTAAAAAAAAAAAATGTTATGAAGAAACGAACACTATAAAATTGGGTAGGAATCTTAAAATATTGTTGATAAAAATGTCATGAACACATTTGTTATGGACGACAGTAAGTGTCTACTTAAGACGGATCTGAGAATAACAACAAAAGCAACACACTTCGATGTATATACAAGTAGTATTATAGATGGTTTAAATGTTGTTTGTATTATTGAGTGTCAGTTTGTCGATCGTGTGTCCGTGATATGAACGCGTCGTCAACATCACGTTTCAATTGTGTTTCTCATAGTGTAGAATTGTTAATAGCATATCGTATACATATTATAGTAACAATGGGTCAGTATGTCATGTTGTATATTGGTTTCTATTTTATGGGAATTGCAATTTTCATGTTTCTCTTACTTTTATTGAAGGAATGTGTAATTGAACATGTCGACAACAATAGAAAAATCAATACTTTTTCCCTAGCAATTTTAACGATTATTGTGTGGAAATTAATTAGTGATATAGCGCACAAAGTATAAATACCTTTTTGGTGTGATGTTTTATTTTTTATTTCTGGTGATGAATCAAATATATCTTCACTTTTAGTGAACGATATGACGCTCCAAATACAAGCTAGGCATAACAGAGAATCTGAGAACTGCCTGTAGTCTCGTATTTTCATTATCTGAAACACAAAAATCAAAATAATAAATATCATTACTAAATTGGCCTGTTTTACAAAGCGTATAATCTTTGACACTATATATTTTTACTTTCTTATACGAAGTAATAAGTATTGTATGTCGACAGGTTTCTCGGGTATCTAGGAAACACACACACACACACACACATTTATGTGACTCGATAATTTCAGAATTCCATACGATACAAATACAGGGAGTTAGGGTTCGGTTAGGTTAACTTAGGTACACTAGTCACGGCACATGGCAAATATCGGCCACGAACACTGCCACAACACAATACATACGCTGAAACCTATGGCGGCGCACACAGTAATAAGTATTGCAATCCTTTAAAGAAATGATCTGAAGCTTTTATCGAAAATACCCTTTTTGATCTACCCTGAATCGAATCTGAATACTTTTGGAATGACGTCTGTCTGTCTGTCTCTCTCTCTCTCTCTCGATGTGTGTGTGTGTGTGTATGTGTGTGTGTGTGTATGTGTTTGTATGTGTGTGTGTGAGAGAGAGAGAGCTGTTGAAAATAAAATTATGAAACTATAAACTTAAGATTTCTATAAGGCTGACAAGGATTATTGAAAAGAATATTCAAACCGGAAGTGCCTGTTTACTCTAGTAATTTTTTCGGCTTCTGCAATATTTCCGAAACGGCTGCACTTACAGTAAAAATACATAGTTAGAATTAAAATGAAATATTTCGCACAACTTTTGTTTGAAAAGTTTCTTCAAAAAATGTACCAGTTACAAGAAAATTACTGTGGAAATTCTTAATCTTTTTATTTATATTGCCATAGTTACGTAGGTATGAGAAATTATATTTAATAAACAGTATCAACTTTGGCTGTTAATTGTTTAACAGGAAAACGAAATAAACTCAAACAATTTGGGATTTCATGTTTAACATCTATTATTACAAATAAATTTAGTGAAAAAGCGTTAGTAAAATATAAATAATTTGTTCTAATATAGCGTAATGAATAATGATATGTTATTGAATGTTTAAAATATTATATTTTAATATCCTTCCTACCTAAAGAAAATATACTTTCTACGTATAAGAAAGTCCAGTGTAAGACACTCTAGATATTTTTGTTTAGTATAATGCATTATAAATATACTACATAAATGAGTTCTATAACAAAGATAAACAAATGCATTTACTGTGTAAGAGTACCTAAGTTAAAAACGAACACTTCAAGTAGAATCTTTATGAATGAACATTGAAAATTAATTTCGTTTAAGATTAGATATAGGTATACCTAATACTTGGTGCATAAGCACATGGTCTTTACAGATGAGCAAACAAATCTATATGGTGGTGGTTCAGAGAAAGTAGGTAGTATTATCTTATGACGTAACTGAAAATTACAGCACTTGACCGACTGAACTGATCGGGATAGAAGCACGCGTGCGTCGCATCACAACGCAACGCAACGCAACGCAACGGGCGAGGCACCGAAAAGTCTGGGAAAGAAGATTGTTCTTCAGTCTCTTCGTTGCTCCGACTGACAGGTGCTCTCCGTGTGGTCAATACATTTATCATCAAGCACAGAAATAACTTTTAAACCAATTGATACTATCTTCTAAATAATATCTTACAAACAAATGTCCATTGGTGAAATTAGTTTTAGATCAGATGTTTTCTATCCGAATTAAAATGGATTAGCACAAGTTATGAAACAGCGGATTCAGTATCTTTTTAGATATATTTCAAATGTATTAAATACCTAAACTATTTGATTGTTGTGGAATGATGAACGTATTTATTGCTCCCCTGAGGAAGTAAAGAAGATCTATATATTTTCTAGCCTTGAATGAATGATTGATTGATAGAGATTTAACCGGTCCGCCCCTGCAGTATAATTCCATCTGAAGATCGGCTTCTAAAAGCTCAATTTTAAATTACACCATGTTATATTTGTGAAAGTTCCGATGACCAAATCAATAATCTATATAGGTACAAATATAAATCATTGACCAGACGAAGGGTAATAATAACTGTTTTTCCATAATCGAACACATACACTGATGATATTGTAAAAGCCCCGAATGTTTCCGCAAGTCATCAAGAGTGTATTTATATATGTAGTAGGTACCAATATCCGAAGCCGCAGCATCATTTTATAAAGTTGGCGGGCCAGATATAATCTGCTCATTGGGCTCTGTAACGACATACAACTCATTTGATATACTTAGAGATAACTTTATTTTAACAACAAAAGAACTATGTTCGTGGGTGGTTGGTGTAAGATCATCTCTCGCGATATTACATAAAGCCGTTTTTACACTGCTGTATATTATATCCGTCATGTCAAAATCTCTCAAAAGACTCGGCGCGGCGCCGGCGCGGCGTGGGGATATCATCGTATGAAACGGTTTTTTTTTCTTTCATTCTACTCCCGGGCGATCGTGAGGTAGGTGTGCCCTTTGCCGTTTAACGTTCATAAATATCGTAACCTATACCGGCCTGGACTTTCGGCTTGGTTTTCTTATTATCATTATTTGTTTCCGAGGTTTGATGTTTGATTTGGTAACAAAGGTGCAGTTTGCCATGATGTCATTTATGTACTTACTAGGTATATATATATATATATATATATATATATATATATATATATATATATATATATATATATATATATATATATATATATATATATATATATATTTCTTATACTCCTCATACTTCTATGCTCCTAATATCTTTTATATATATATATATATATATATATATATATATATATATATATATATATATATATTTATTTATATTTATATATATATATATATATATATATATATATATATATATATATATATATATATATATATATATATATATATATATATTTTAAATGATTGATATTTGAAATAAATTGCATTTTCTATTTTTTGTGAAATTATAATGAACATCAGAAATCAGACGAGTATATTGAGATCAGTTTCATTTTATAGCTTAATAAAATTTAATGAAAAAGGAAGTTGAAAAAAACTAGGTTTAAAAATAGCCGTGACATAGTCAAATCATTTCAATATCTATGTAATAAACTACCGTAAAAATGTTGTTTGTCTTTTTGGTGCGTATCTATTGAAACAGAAGTAAAAATAATATTTCATTTGTATGTATGTATGTATGTAGGTAAATACTCAATGTAAGTATTTTAGTAGGTATAATTGGCTTGCATTTTAAAAAGAACAAAACTTGAATCGCACTCTTATTAAATTGTCCAATAAGATTTCATCGTGTAGTTAAAACAAGTGCGTATTTCTCACACATACATTTATACGTGCCCATTGTCGGTTTGCAAATGGTTGCCGCCCTGTAATCTCAGGGCATTCATGGGCCTGCAATGTTGTAATTATTGTTTCCCAAATCTTTTTAATTTATTTAACGTTTAAATAATCTTTATCGTACACACACACACAGACACACACACGCACATACACTACTGCAACTACAATCATTCGTTCAACATTGTTCGTGTGCATTTCGAATCTTGTTAAAAAGTGTTTTATGTTTTAATTCTTTTTACTTTCTTATACGAAGTAGGCATACGTAAGTTTAGTAATCATGAACATTTTTGAAATCGAGATTTTAACGGAAATACATCTTTTGACCTTCCCTGAATCGAGTCTGACTATTTTTGGTATTCCGGCTGTGTGTGTGAGCACTCTACAGTTAAAACCGTCAAAGATATACTTATGAAAAATTTGTATATGGCTCGCAAGAAATCTCTTATTTTTGAAAAGAATATTCAAACTGAAAGTGCAAGTTTACTCTATTAATTTTTGGTCGTATTTGAAATATCCCGAAACGGCTGCACTTACAGCAAATATAGTGATATTAATAATGAAAGATATTAATATTTTGCACAACTTTTGTTTGAAAAGTTTCTTCATAAAGTGTACCAGTTACAAGAAAATTGCTACTGAAATTCTCAACTTTCTTATTTTCGTTTCCATATAGGTATAGACAATTATATTTTATAAATCGTATCGACTATGCCTGTCAATATTTTAACAGGAAAACAAAATAGACTAAATTAGTTTGGGATTTATTTGAAAACTAAAAAATCATAATCATAATAATTGCTTATATGTTATAATGAGTACCTAATTGTATTTTCTTGTATTTTTCAACATTTATATTTTAGTATCCTTATTCTTATCTAAACAGAATCAACCTACTACGTATAAGAAAGTCCAGTGCGCACCACTGCAGATATTTTGTATTTCATTTTGATTTGGAAGAACGATTATTTTCTTTGGTTTTGCACCAGGAACTTTTACTTTGCACAAGTGTTTGTTACACATACGAATAGCATTTTAAAAATATTTCAAATTTCGGACTTGTACCGCATGTATTATCTTTTTTGTTGGACAACATAACAAAATAATTATGTTAAATATAATTTTAAACATACATAGCAACTTAATTTTTATTAATTGCAGCTCAAAACACATTCAGAGAAAACGACATGTTGCGTGCTCGAAATAATTAGTACACATGATGAAAAATTCGTTTTTATCTTGAACGAAAGACAAAAAACAATTGATATTAATTTAAAGCCAATTCGTTGAAAATGCTAGTATATTCTCGGAGTGGTGACGTCATAACGGTACTATGTTTAAATCAAGTAACCGCGAGCGAATAATTTGTGAAGTTACTACACATTTTCCGGCCGAAATCTATTGGTGTGCCGGCTTGCTCGATTAGGTGGCCATTATAAGCGCCTGAGGACTTTTAGGAGTGCCGATATCCGACGACCCAGACTGCTTGGCGCTACACCGCAGCGAGCAACGAGCAGCGACCAGCGACCAGCGATCGACTTGAAACAGAACGGGCGTCTTTCACTTTGTCGGTTCACACACACTGCTATACAATATAAACTTTGATATAAACACGAACAGTGATCTTTGAATTTTATGTTTTATAGATTTAAAGATTCGGTTATGGATTTATTATTAGATTTAGACTTATGGTTTCAAGTTTGTTATTGCATTACTAATACATGCTAACTTTAAATATGATTGTTGCATAAATGCATAAACATCTCTAATGATTTAATTTTTTTAAATAGATTAAATCTAATGATAATATTACTATTAGATATAATATAATTGAGCGAATTTACCAAAAAATCTATGTTCAGTGGTAATAAGACTTTCAAAATTAGAAAGTAAATAAGCAAATGAATGCAGTGTAAATTAATTTCAAAGTTAAACACATATGTCGTGAAGATGTTTCAAAATGGAGTTTTTTGTTAGCAGTCAATTAAAATATAGATTTCATGACATTATTATTATTATTCTATGATTAGCGTAAAACTTTATGGTAGATAAAAGGCACGTTTACACCATACAATCTGTGATTTACACACATGAATAAAAACTTGTTTTTGTGATTGATGATTCTTATCCACCTAAAATGTTGAATGAAAAAGTATGTCAGAATAGAAATTAATGGATTAAGATTTGTTCTATACAATAAAATACTACTATTATGAGATAGATTTTTTGAATATTCAGAAGACATTTAATCAGTCACTCAGTATTGTATTTCTTTTCCCTTTTCTTTTGTTATTTTTTGTGTACATTTTTTTAATGAACTATATTTGTCTGTTTTCTTTACGTGTTCGAAAATACTTATTTCAGAAAACTGTACTAAGTAAAAAATAAAAAACAATGACCACATATTTCTAGTCTGGCCAGTAAAATATATACTCAACATTTTTCATTTCGGGTTCAATTTCCTTTAGTAATAAAACTGCATTACTGTTATATCATGCTTCTAATTTATGTGTGCACCTTGTGACGATATTTTACTGTGATTAACACCTATATTCATGACAGTGTTAATGCTACTAATCCATAATTTAGCCACCCGCAGTATAACTATAGACCTAACTCGGAATGAAATATAAATACCGTTACATAGATAAAATGTCGCGTCTAACATTTAAAGTCTAAACAACGTATCATATGACATTTTCGACACAATTAAGAATATTATACTACTTTCAAAAATATATAAGTAATATCAAAAATCACACAAAAATTGTTTAAAATTTCATACAAAATATCGCTACCACGTAACCGGTAACGCTAAAATAATTTTTTGAATACGGAATACATTTCAACAATTCGTTCCTATTTTCAGTTGATGATAAAATTAATATAATTTAGTTTTTTTTTATGACTTTAAATGAAAGGCATTTTCACTATTCTATTATAAACTTTTGAATAAATATCCAACTCTATATATATATATATATATATATATATATAT
>JADQWA010001101.1:0-15000 GCA_018344505.1 Nebria ingens riversi
TATATATATATATATTAAAAATGTGCATAGTTTGGTAATATGTTATCGACATAACTGTAAAGACGATTACATATCGATTTTAATCAATAATACAACGTTTTCCTTATTGTGGAGCGTATTTGGTAAGCTGTATAAAGATCGATTACCATTATACAGTATATTTCGTGGTATAAGTTACGACGTATGTACGTACGTAAGTACTCGGAAAAAAGTGTTGTTCACTTGTACATTTTGGCATGGAATCTTGTGTTGTTGCTGGTTGAGTGTGAATTTTATTTGTTGTTATTAATGTAAATCAAGTTTAAGTGGTAGTTTGATATAATAAAGGTGTAGTTGTTAAGAAATGATTGATACGCGATATTATTATGTGTAAATATTGATGTATCACCCACGAACGAAAGACATTATTGGTTGACGTTAAAAATCTATTAAATATTTCAATGAAAATGAAAGGTCAACTCTGGGCTGGTTGATGTCAGCCGAGGCCAAAGACCTTTCGTAAGAATAACTGCCAAAAATATTACATTCGCAATAGCCAGTCCGTAGTCTGAAGCTGATGCTGCGATGCGAGAGTGCCATGCCATGCCATGCCTTGCTTTGATATAAAAATAAAACGATACGTCACACATACATACCTGTATATGTTCAAAACTGTGAAATATCGAAAACACAAATATTTGAATTGTATTTACGTATATTATATCTATATGGTAATAATAATAATAATAGAATCGTGTAACATTTACTTATTGGTTAAAAGTTAGCGGTAGTTGGATAGTAGGGCACCGGTATTACCGCGCTGGTCGCCGTAACAGTTATACCGTTATACTGTGCGCGGCGCGACCGATACTAAAGAATTTACTAACCAATAACACTGCCTGTTATATCGTAGTTTTACTCACTTATTATTAAATATAGCTTCGCTTTTACGACACTTTCTTTTTCAATTTTGCGCCCTCCATTGTCGGCAATGTCTATACCTATACTCACAAAGTTTATAACAACGTTAGATTTCGCGCCTTCTTCACTTTAAATGCTTTATTGTATTGCTTTAAAATGCTTTATTGCTGCATGAAATGCGTGGAAATTCAAGGAAATATTCCGATTCATTACTAACATTTATTCTAACCATCCGTTCGTGGTCTAGTGGCTAACGCTTCTACCTCACACTATGAAGTTGCTTAGTTCGAATCCCACCTAAGGCAAATTAAATTTCTCAATTTGGGATTTACTTCCATTAAAAAATAAACTGATTCTACTGTCTAGGAATTAAATACACACATACTACATAGGATAATTTCATAATTCCATATACTATATACAGATAAAAATAACGGCAGGGTTCTCTTAATCGTAATCATTATTAAAAGATGATTATTAATCATGATTGGTTAAATTCCTAAATTGTTAATTTTCAAATAGTTAAAGAGAGATATATAATAATTGGAAATAATCCAATATTTCAAATTACCCAAACCATTCTAATCAATATGTAACTATAAATATTCTAGTTGTATAATTACAGAAAGGGCCGCTTGCGGTGCAATCTATAATTACGTTTCTACAACAGAAATGTTTCAAAGTGACGTTAATGGTTATGAATTTTTCCGCACATGTTCCCATGACAACGATGACATCAGCATTACGTATAAAAAACATCATAGCTAATACAAATCGAAACTCTCTTCGAAATGCACAAATAAGAAAAGCAAATTTTTACACAAATATATGTATATATATATATATATATATATATATATATATATATATATATATATATATATATATATATATATTATATATATATATATATATATATATATATATATATATATATATATGTATATATATATATATATATATATATATATATATATATATATATATATATATATATATATATATGTGTGTGTGTGTGTGTGTGTGTGTGTGTGTGTGTGTGTGTGTGTATGTATATAATTGTTCTCTGTTGGAAAATAAAATCAATTGCATATAAACTAACCTTGCCCAACTGAAATAATTGGTTTGAAAGTGAATTTTATTTGGGATTTGGCGTCGAGCCAACTGTTCGAAAATCATAAAATTCATCTTATCAAAGAAAGTACTTTGGCTTTAATAACAGTCGTAATTTTTCGAAATAAATACATTTCGCTGCCAATTTTCTGATTGTTTCTCAATCAAATCTATTTTCGATTTTAATGATTCGAAAATCATAGGTAATTGATTTTTGGACCATGGCGACAGATTACTTCAAACATTCACAATTGTGTACAAACTTTCAATGTCAAATTCTAAAAATTGCCTTATCGGTGGTTGACTCCAAATGACTTTGTTATCATTGCTTATATTTGAATACCTACAATCTTGATTATTTGCAATGTAAAACTGTGTTGTAATAGCTCAACGCTGCAATATTTTATATAATAAACTCCATTGTCGATAAGTGAAATATTTACATTTCATAAGCATCTCCCTTAAAAATTAAACAATCATCAAAAAAGCGTATACGTATATACGACTTGATGTAAAACGCTATTAAAATCTCCGAGCAGATAGTAAACAACATTTGCACATAATAAAAAGCGCTTTTATGTTGGGTATTATACCAAATAAACATGTCTTTTATTTCAATTGATTTGGCATAACCGGTTTGTTGTCTCTGCAACATTTTTATTGGATTTTCTAAGGAAACATGTTATGTAACCACATTGCATTCTAATTTATTTGTGTTTAATAGGTATTCAAAATTACCTAAATATGATTCAATTTAAATTGCTTTACACATTTTTAAATATTGTTCAAAATAAATAGGTACATTCACGATGCAGTGCCACGTAATCGTATGCGTTTGTCAAATAAATGTTGGCTATTTTCTAGTTGTGTGTGCTTAGTAAATCGTTCTGTTCCGTGTTTATAGTAAAAAATAAGAATTGAGATAATTGTATGCCACGCACTGTGACGTAGCGAACCTAAATATGTCAGCCAAGATTGATTGGCTATGTTGTACAGTTTTTATAATGAATTTATTTTCTTAAAATTCCGACCAATAAAGACAAATTGTTTTAATTGTCAAGAACACAATCATAAAAACAGTTATTTTTCAAATATGAAATTAATTTTAAATTATAACTGAAATTAATTTTAAACGTACTGTTTTTTGTTGTTGTAATTATATACTAATTGAAATTAGCGTTATACATTGCGAATCATGTCGTACATTGTAAAAATTGATGGAATTTTGCATTAAATAGTATATTACCTAACAAAATATTCAATGCGAAATTCCATCAGTGTAGATTTCGTGCAATACACTTGTAGTTGTTTTTAAATCTGCATTAACATTTTCATATTTAATGAAATTTATGTAGGAGCCTAGCCATAATTCTTGTATTACAAAATGTCCGCACCTCGCGATATTAAATACAGTTATTAGTAATTTCTAATAGCGATTTGTTAAAAAATTTAAACACTCGTATATTAAAATTATCTTGATTTATCTATACAAGTCTATTTATCACAGCATACCACGTGCTGTTCAATTATGCTTGACGATATTATAGCGTTTATTAATTATTAAACAGCAGTCTCAAAAAACATAATTAGGCTCTTTTATTGACTTTTTACTTTCTTTTACGAAGTAATAAGTAAGTATTGTAATCACGAAAAAATAATATCTTGAGATTTTAACAGAAATACACCTTTTGACCTTCCCTGAATCGAGGACTATTTTTGGAATGACGTCTGTGTGTGTGTGTGTGTGCGCGCTCTACAGGCTACACTGTTGAAGATAAAATTATGAAACTTTAAACTTAAGATTTGTATATGCCTGGGAAGAAAACCTCCTATTTTTGAAGAGCATATTCAAACCGAAAGTGCATGTTTACTTAAGACTTTTTTTTGCAATTTCTGCAATATCTCTGAAACGGCTATACTTGCAGTAAAAATAGTTAGAATAAAATTGAAAGATATTAGTATTTTGCACAACTTTTGTTTGAAACATTTCTTCAAAAAGTGTACCAGTTACAAGATCTTATCTTATTGATATTGCCATAGTAACGTAGGTATGGGAAATTATATATAATAAATCGTATCTACTATGTATGTCAATTGTTTTAAATATTCAAATATTTTGCCATTTAACATTTATTGTCAGTGTCACAAATAAGTTTAGTGAAAAAACGTTACAAAGGTTAGTAAATCATTTAAAATATTATATGAAAATATTTTGTAAGGTTTAAAGTTCATTTGAAAACTAAAAAATGTCCGGCCATAATAATTTTTAATAATGTGTAATGAATAATTATATTTTCTGTATATTACTATAGAATCGAACATTTTAAATCTAAAATACATATGTTTTTTTAGAAATCTGACAATAATCTAACTTACAATTTTGCTGGACATATGAATGAAAATATTTCTTTTAAATTTAAACATTTTATATTTTAAATTTATGTACTATCAAATCAAAATATACTGACTACGTAAAAGAAAGTTTAGGGCCAACACATGGCCGATGTTTTTTAATCAAACTGCAAATTTTGATAAATCTAGTTAAACTATGCGGTCTCATATATAATGTGGTGAAAATTTGCCTAAATTACATTAAAGACAAAACTTTGAGTAAACACTCTTTTTGCGCTTGTTGATCGTATTAAGCGACACCAATAAAAAAGTTTCGGGTATCACCACATACTTTTAATTACTTCCGAAACTTTTTAGTTGGAAGTTTTTAGTGGAAAACTAAAATCTTCCAACAAGCGACTCGATAAAACGGAAAAACAGCACATACATTACACAATGGTAATTGCGAAGTCGCAAACAAGCAGCGGATGTCCGTCCAAAATAAAAAATAAATATACTATATATATATATATATATATAAATAATACGCACACATGGTTCGCGTTAACCGAAAATACTCTACTACTTTGACAATATGTTATGTTTAAGGATTAATTTAAAAAAATGCCTCTCAATTTATTTCAACTGCTTTAAAAAAAAATGGATTACAATCAAAAATTGCACATTTATTATATTTATTCGCTGTTGTAACGAACTGCGCAACTTTTTGATAAGTGTGTTGTTTATACGATCAGTCCTTGGCCTTGACGGCGGTCTATGACTGCTACTGTACCGCCCCCCTCAGCCCCCTTCTCAGTAAGTCACCCCCTCCTGTTTTTCTGGAACGCCGTCCGCGGATTGGTTGCGGTCTTTTTATAACACTACTGCGAAAGCACCCACGGATTTTCGTATTTCGTTAGACACCTCAAAGCCTCAAACATAAAAGAAATAAACTGACCCAAGACACCCAACGCTGAATTAGACACTTTATGTATATTAGTGTACTAGGCTCTCTATAGTTCGCTATACATATAGGCTTAGTACACTGTTATTGCGAAAGTTGGTAACACGGGAATTTTTTATTTTTACTAGGATTTTTTTTTGTGGTGCATGCGTGTTTATTTTTCATGCGTGTTCATTGTACAGTGGCGTAAATAAATCTTAGGAACAGTTGGTTAGAGCATATTTTTATTTACTGATAAACAATGACTTATTTCCGAGCGATTTTTCGTCATAAATATTCAAATCGCTGCGGTAGGTTGTCAACACACGCCCAAAAATGTCAATGATTCATTTATTTTTCTTTTAATTTGCAAAAACGCCAAAAACATGAAACGAAAAAAGCCGGGACGTCAATAAACGTCAGTAATTTTGGGCACATCAAAGAGAAAGTAGTCGCAAACAATATTGGCACACAAAACGATGCATACATTATCAAAAAAAAACATCTACATTCTCAGAATTATATTACATCTAGCCAATTTTTGTTTTCTTTTGCTTATTTTTTTACTTATTTCTGCCCTACAATGATGGGCCTCCAATTATTTATTACAACATTGGTCCATGTAGTATCAAATTGAAAACTTATTGTACATGTTTTGTTTGAAAAACTTCGGCGAATTATTTTGTTTGTTATACAAGTGTAAATTAAATTAGAATTGAAAGAATTCAAAACAATCGATATGCTATTGTTAGATTTGTTTATTTGACATTCTGAAACACTATTTCAAATAATTTTTTTATCGCAAGGTCAAGCGAGGTCAGTTTTCTATATCATATGTAGTCGACGTCATTTATGACACTAATTTATTTAATTAGTTTTTTTCTCATACTTATGAATTCCTATTATATTGATTGATCATGAATATATTTTTGTCAAATTTCTAGTATCAAAGCAATTAATTTACGTATTCTGCAATATTATTTGTGTGTGTGTATGCGTGCGTGCGTGCGTGTGTGTGTGTGTGTGTGTGTGTGTGGTGTGTGTGTGTGTGTGTCCGTGTTTGTGTGTGTGTTCGTGTGTGTGTATATATATATATATATATATATATATATATATATATATATATATTTATATATATATATATATATATATATATATATATATATATATATATATATATATATATATATATATATATATATATTATATATATATATATATATATATATATATATATATATATATATGTATATATATATATATATATATATATATATATATATATATATATATATATATATATATATATATATATATCCGTGATTTTTCCCTAATTAGCTTTGATTAAAAATACGCAAACATTCTAAAATAATAATAATTTTCTTTGATTTCTGTTTGTATTGGTGCAGACTCCGTTGTATAATTATTCTTATAAAAATGTTAATTCAAATGAAATTAATTCAATTTTTTTACGACGCTGACCAGAACAATACCTATATAATCCTTATGCATATTTTAAAAAGCCGTAACTATTTTATGATCACGATTATTATTTTTATAGTGGTACACTCACCGTCCACACATTAGTTCACAATATATGTGTTGTTTAGATTTGGACGGTTTCACCTGTGTAACTAACAATGATTGTCTTAATGTGACGTCATTTCAGCAATTATATTTATAAAAACAATTAGTACATTGACTTTTCGGCTTATCGCTTTATTGTTCTACAGTAATTTTGTTTTGATTTGTGTTATGCAATTATTTCTTCAAAGAATTTTATAGATTACATTTTTAATTATCCATATTTGTGCAAAAATTTATTAATTAGGTACCTATACTACAACAAAAAAATGCTGTTTTTTTTGTTTCTTCTATGTCCTCTATAGTAAAAATTATCTATAATAAATAATTGTATAAGATTGACGTTTTGCCCAGCCCAACTCTTGTTCCGATACCACCATCTTATCTGTAGTTACATCCGCTGGTTTTTTTTTGGCGAACAGCGATTTTCAAACTGTTTACTATAAACAATATGGCGAAACTGTAAGGCAGTGACGTCATTTCGAATTGTTTGTGTTTTAATAGTATGGGAGTTATAGTTACGATACTTGTATAAAAGTGGATGAAATGGTGTGAGAATATGGATTCGTCCTCGGAATAAGTGTATATATATGATTGAGAATGGTCTACGCGAAAGATGTGTACAAGCAAAATAGAAGAATTTGATGAACCTGAATGTAGCAAAAGAAGTTTGTTTGTGTAGAAGCGTTGAATGGTGAAAGATGTGAATGAATGTAA
Source organism: Nebria ingens riversi (assembly GCA_018344505.1). Classification (NCBI taxonomy): domain Eukaryota; kingdom Metazoa; phylum Arthropoda; class Insecta; order Coleoptera; family Carabidae; genus Nebria; species Nebria ingens. Next base: position 7,589 of record JADQWA010001101.1, read on the forward strand.
AGAGGTGTATGCCACCTCTTTTTATGGGAATAGGTATGAAGTTATGTATAATATAGGTAATAAGCGTAAGAAATGCTTTCCTCAAGCTTTGTTTTTGCAACTTGTACAACATACACACACATGTATTTATATAAATATTTAAATTAAAAATTATATCCGGCATACAGTTGTTGATTTGAATAGACTTGAAGTTCTTTACGTTGGTGATTTAATAAACCGGATAAGATATGCATGTTGAGTACTACTGGTTGAACGCAAACTGTCCAATAGTGCAAGCAAGACAGAGAGATTTATCTTGTATTCGCAACCAGTTGTAGGCGCCACCATGTCGGTACCGCAAGACTGAGAGTGCAACAGAGAGCGCACGAGACGTATATTGATGAAGGGATATATGTAGTAGAGTGTTCCGCATAGTAATTTGTGTGGAATGCATTATATTAACATACATATCCCTCGGGACACCGACCATTGATGTCTCCACTGCCGAAATGAACATTCGGAAACGTCTTTCTCTACATTCACAATTTATTCACAAATATTATTTTATTACTAACATATATGTAAAAAAAAATTAATTAAATTACTATTTTAAGAGTAGATTTTTTAAAAAAATCCTACTCTAATAAATAATAATTTCTTTAACTACAAACACAATATTTGTTGACAAACTACAAACAGTTTTTAGGCTGACATTCGCTAGTAAGGTTTTACAAGTTAACAATATAGATTGTTGACCGCAACAGAAAAATCAAGGCTAGCTAAGAATTTCACAGTCTTGTAACCACCATGTTGCATGAACGTTGCGGACATGTCGCAATTGAAACCACTTCAAAAGAAACCAAACCAAATAGATATTAAAAAAAATTATTATTATGACAAACATATTTTAAATTTGATTGCACAAATATTCACACTCATTGAATTGTAATTCAAATCAATTTTTATTTCCATAAAAACAATTGGCGAGCCCCCTACTAATGTCAAATGATATATATTTTAAAAGTTAACTCAACTCAAAACACCTTTAACATTTTCTAAGAATACAGCTGTAAAATTATTATTTTGCCGTAAATAATAAACAAGATACACCTGCTAATCTACAGGTACAACTTTTCCGTATACCTATACATATATATTTAACTAAATATGTAAATTATTTCCATATTTGAAAACTAGAAATCGAAATTTTACGTTTGACTAGAATTTGCTAGCAAATACTATATAATTAAATACAATGGTAATATATTCATACACAGGGTGTGTCTTAGACTCTTAGTTGAAACATATAGTATAGCCGCAACTGCTTTCAAAGTACTGTAATTTATACCACACCTTGTATATAAGAGTACAAAGAAATTTTTTTGAAAATCCCTTAAATATTATGAATTAATTATATATATATATATATATATATATATATATATATATATATATATATATATATATATATATATATATATATATATATATATATATATATATATATATATATATATATATATATATATATATGTATATATATATATATATATATATATATATATATATATATATATATGTATATATATATATATATATATATATATATATATATATATATATATATATATATATATATATATATATATATATATATATATATATATATATATATATATATATATATATATATATATATATATATATATATATATATATATATATATATATATATATATATATATATATTAAAGATTTTCATTTATTTACCACTTAGGTAGATTGATTAAATAATAAATTATGCTTTATAACTAAAGTCAGTTTTATTTAATTACTTGTAATGTAACTTAATTACTATTTAGTTTTACTGATTGATCACGTTTAGAGCAGTCATTTATCAAAATGAATAGTAAGTTATTTGAAAATGAAACAAATACAATTTTAATAAATTAATGACATAATCAGCTCGCCAATATTTAAATTTGATGATGTGCCATTGTAATATATATATATATATTTTGCAAGGGTATTTTGCATATACATTTTTTCGTACTTTCTAATACCATTTGTATTCAGCACATGTGTATAATTTATTGTTTGTTAGATGACAATTAGTGCCCTCTTTATAACGTGTTTTTATTTTATTTTTGGCAAATGGCCCACCCGAAATGTTATCACCTTACGGGCACCCGCATGGCTATTCAATTAGACATTAATTGTCGAAAAAATGCTATTAAATCATTTGTATTTTATGTTACTTATTTAACGTATTTTGTACCGTTGATATTTTGTTTTATTGGAAAGCATTTTTAAAACTGTTTGAAATTGTTGATTTTGAAATCATATCTACATAATACTTTGATGATTAACGAGTGCGTAATATATTTCTAGGTATTATGTTATATTAGTAACAATTTTAAATATTATTGTTTAATATTAAATGTACGTGCTGCAAAACTAATTGAAAATAGCCACGTGTGCAAAGTCTCAACAATTATTAATTTAATTTTGTTTAAAATAGAAGTATGTACTTGATTTTCTGGTCGCAGCGCTCCAGACTTTATAGCCATTTTACGCTGGGTTTGTAAACATTTTAAGTTTCTTTGAAAAACGTTACATTGCATTTTAAATTTAAACAGGAAGTCAGTGGGAATTATATTATAATTAATATTTCCTGTAGCATTTTTAATATTTTTTTCGTGATTTCGTTATGTTTAATTAATTTGTCTAAAAATCTAATTATTTTTTGTTTTAATTATAATTTTTACAATATAGAATACCGCGCATTAAACCTATCGAAAATATTTTTTATTTCCCCAATAAAAACTTAACTAAAAGTCCATAAAAAAAAATTACTCCTAATTATATATAATAATACCAAATAAATAATCAATATTGCAAACATAGTATGCAATATTGATTTTATCTGAAACGAAGCATGAAAAATCACAACAGAAGTATATTTATGGGTATTTGTTATTGATTTATCGCCTGTTTTTAAAGACACCTTGTAATTATAATTGGCTATAATCGTGATTCCGATACCCCTTCTATAATTTATCGCACTGCCGCCACTGGTCTACCTCGTCCGTGTTTCGCAATTTTATGATTTTTTATTTTTGAAACTCGCTATTTTAAATTTCGTTTCCGGCTTATTGTTACCTGATAATTATCGCTAATTAAGGTGGATTTGATGATTCGATATGGTTGGTTTTGTTAATCAGTATATTTTATATGGCTTGCTTGATTTTATAAACTTTAAAAAAAAAATACGACAATTTGTAAATATATTTTGGCTATGTTGTGCTTTGTGCATAATATTCAATTTGATTCACAGTAATTTTAGTGCATAAATAATAATAGCAGCGTTCACATCGTGAGAAAGATCAAAAAAAAAAAACATCTTTAATGGATGTGTTACATAATAACCACATATGTATAACCATTCCCTGTCCATAACCAGATTGTTGTTAGTTGGCTTAGATGATAGAATGCAAATGAAGCTAGCGGTACTCTGCGGTTAGGTTAGCGATAAAACCGGCGTGAATATAGTTTTAATGGTGGGATATCACTAATAATGATTAAACAAAATTGAAAACGCAATCATATAGGCAAATAAATTTCACTTTATTTGAAATTTACGTACTTCAAACGAAACACTTTCATTTGTTTTTATTCAATTATTTATTATTGAGTTAGTTTAAAAATTTTGGGTTTCCCTTAAGCTGTTTACTGTTTGTATCCATTTGTTTTGTGTTTTCTATGCAGCCAAATATTTATAAGGTTTTTATGTCGTTTTGTGTACACATATGCGTCAAAAGTGGATCGTGATATTTTCAGATCGGAAGTTTATGCTTTCTTTTCTGTTTATATTTCATGATCTTATATCGTATAATCAAATGTTTTGCACTAAATACATTGCTTACACAGTTGGAATTTCATGCAACTATAATTTATATATTCAAGTTGTTTTCAAATTTATACTTTATGCGACGTCATTAGTCAATTTAATATGTGAGCTATGACGTCATATTGGGTTTGAATAGGATTTAGACTATTTTAGGATATAATTAAACAATGTTCTATTTATATATGTTTGTATGAATGCTTTTAACATGTTTGTAATATAAATACTTCAGGAATTGGTTTATATAGTTATATAAGTAAAATCAAGGATAAAACAATATTTATTTTTAATTTATTTTTTTTATCTAAAGAAGTTTTTATTTAATATATCCTAAGGGAAGCAAATATTAAAAATATGCAAATATACTGGTGCCCACATAGGCTGTCTCCCGGCAAATGGTATTTACACACATACATATATGTATGTATATTTATCTAGTTATTTAATTTTCAATTTTAATAGAGAAAAACGTGTGTTTGTTTACGTGATCGAATTTAGATTTAAATAAACAGAAATTCTCCTTTTTGTGGTGCGGAAAATTGCTGCTTGAGGCAATGGCTGTCTAGTTGTAATATATTTGATGATTTATAAAATATCCTGTATGTAACTGCGATGTTTAGTTGCACTTTAATGTATCTTTTTGATCATCGACGAATGCAAACGTTACAATCTTCATCAAACAAGATTCAAAGCTGCTTTTGTGGCTCATTATTGATTTCTTGCGACGAAACTACAACATTTTGTTGTACCTATATGTTTTTATGTAAATTTAGTATATACCCATTTGGGAGTAATATAAGCGAATTTCGATAACTCGAATTTTTGATAACGAAATAAAAAAAGTTTGAATGAATTATAATGGTCGTTTTACGAAAATAGCGTATTACTACTAGTAAGTAACAAGGTTTAGATAATCATCAAGGCCGCCGTTAGTGATTCATTTGGAATAGTTGCACGGTAAGTTCAACAAATATTTACCGTACCACCATCCAGTGTGTAACCAGACTGAACCTTAGCGAAATCGCAAGTATCTTAAATTTGTCATCTTTAGCTTGTTGTCGTACAAAGAATTCGCAAGGCCAGTCGGTCGGTTTGCAAGTGAGTTGTGCAAGGTCGAACGTTGTAGTACTTTCTGTGCTCCACTGGTACGCATGCGCTTTTTTTTATATATATATATATATATATATACCTACACCCATGTGTGACGTCACAGTGGCTCATCACAGATCATGATGTGTTGTTTTTGTTGATTTATCATATATGTATGTAGGTATACGGATTTCTGTAGTTATTTGTTTCTCAAAAGTTACATCAAGGAGGTAAAAATGTTGTTTTGATTATTTTTTGGTTTGAGGCCAATAGCGCATCAGTCCAATGCCCTAACGTCGAACATTGGAACGATGCAGCACCACAGTGTAAACACGTGTGTGTTATTTAGGGCTTTGTTATTTGCGGTTGCGTTTTAGTAAAATTATCAACGCAATTTTGTGTGTATTCACGGTATTTCTCATATATATTATTGACTTTGAATCAGTGGTGTTTGATGAGTGTAATGAAAGAGGAAAACATCGGCCATGTGTTGGCCCTAAACTTTCTTTTACGTAGTCAGTATATTTAGATTTGATAGTATATAAATAAAAATATAAAATGTTTAAATTTCAAGAAAATATTTTCATTCATTGTCGAATAAATTGTAAAGTTAGTTTATCGGCATATATCCAAAGAAAACATATGTATTTTAGATTTTAAATGTTGGATTTTATAGTAGTATAAAGAAAATATAATTATTCATTACATATTATTAAAAATTATTATGGCGGGCATTTTTTGTTTTCAAATTAACTGTAAACCAGGGAAAATATTTATATATAATATTGAAATTATTTACTAACCTTTGTAACGTTTTTTCACTAAACTTATTTGTGACACTGACAATAAATGTTAAAATGTCAAAATATTTGAATTTTTAAAACAGTTGACATGCATAGTAGATACGATTTATTATATATAATTTTCCATACCTATGTAACTATGGCAATATAAATAGGATAATAGCAATTTTCGTAACTGGTACACTTTTTGAAGAAATGTTTCAAACAAAAGTTGTTCAAATCATTAATATCTTTAACTTTAATTATAACTATTTTACTGTAAGTGCAGCCGTCTGGAAGATATGCAAAAAGTGTCTCAAATTAACACGCACTTCCGGTTTGAATATGCTTTTCAAAAATAGGAGGTTTCTTCCCAGGCATATACAAATCTTAAGTTTAAAGTTTCATCATTCTATCTTCAACAGTCTAGGCTGTAGAACGCATACACACACACAGACACACACACACACAGACGTCATTTCAAAAATAGTCAGACTGGATTCAGGGAAGGTCAAAAGGTGTATTTTCGTTAAAATTTCGAGTTTTTTTTTGTATCGTGATTACAATACTTATTACTTCGTAAAAGAAAGTAAAAATAAGTGGTTGATTGAGTTGCCAATATAATTTTTGCATTGCAAACCAGGTGTTATGTATGAGCTAAGATATGGGCGCGTTTATTGACATTATCTACTCGGAAGATAAAATGCAAACGACATGTCTTGCATGTATGCACATATGGTAGTGATTGAATATGTCGTTGTGCCCCAGAGAGGGTCCCTCAACGTCAAATAATTCGTCACAGATGTCTACTCAAGTCAGCCGAGAAAGACGATATGCAAATAAACCAATGGAAGACTTTAATTAACTTCATAAATTCAACAATCAGAAGAGTTTATGTGAAACTTAATGATAACTAATCATAAATGTTTTATTTGAAGTAATCCACATCAAGTGCCTAACAGAGGCAATTCGTACAGCTAATCTTTGGACATCAAGTAGGAAGAAGACCTTGGTAAAGAAAATTAGTTTTCTATATAAGCTCGTCTGGCCGGAAAACATTCCGTTATCTTTTTGCTTCTGTTATTTTTTTGTTCTCATTTCTTTTATGACTGATTTTATCTTTGGCAATTTATTGCTTATTTTATGTTTCTCAAACAACAATTTAATATATTTAAAACTTCTAGCGTCAGTATTCAAATGCAAATATTCTAACATTATAATCACTCAACCCCCCATCTATTCCCTAGCTAATCACCGCGTTCTATCTGTACAGAATTGAATAGATTTAGAGAAATAATTCTTAGATTTTCGTAATAAAAACTACCGCGTTCTAATCTACGATGTCCGCAAATAAAGTGTGACATCTCATCAACAAAAGCGTACGTGTTTACGAGTAATGTGTTGAACAGTTTAGCATTATTCAGGTAGCTATACGAAGTGTTTTTATATATATATATATATATATATATATATATATATATATATATATATATATATATATATATATATATATTATCAGATCCGTAATAACAAGTTTTCTTGAGTCATCACCTTACTGGGTACAATCAACACTAATGCCCAGTGTTGACTAGTGATTAGCAACGAACCAAGACCGGATCTATAGTGAATTTAACGCCGTAACGGGCATAAGGTAC
>JADQWA010001101.1:20000-21878 GCA_018344505.1 Nebria ingens riversi
TATACATCTATACCTATATAGGAATAAGTTGCGAATATTCATAGACATATTATCTTTTACGTAAAGGTTTTCATATTGACGTAATACAATTTGTTTTATTCATTCAAAACCAATAATTATTAGATGTATGGTACCGTAAAGTTGTTATAAGAAAGTGCAATGTAATTAAAATAAAAAATACCTGCGGATTTGTGTTGTGTACGTGTGTGATACCAATTTACATGTTGATTAGGTGTCCCTCCATTATAAAATCATTTCAATTCGTTCCGCTCGAAGCTAAAACACAGCCTTTAGGCAATAATCACTCGAAAACCTCTATAGTAGTAGTGCTGTATTATTTATAATCGAATAATTATTTTTTTCCCGACTTGATTTCTGACCTTATATATATATATATATATATATATATATATATATATATATATATATATATATTTATATATATATATATATATATATATATATATATATATATATATATATATATATATATATATATATATATACATATATATATATATATATATATATATATATATATATATATATATATATATGTATATATATATATATATATATATATATATATATATATATATATATATATATACATATATATATATATATATATATATACATATATATATATATATATATATATATATATATATATATATATATAAATATATATATATATATATATATATATATATATATATATATATATATATATATATATGTATATATATATATATATATATATATATATATATATATATATATATATAAATATCTATATCTATATTTGTTACTCCTATAAATGCTAATTTAATATAGTAACTGTGATTGTTCAATATATATAAAATACACAAAACGATTATGATACGGGTGGATTTATCTTGAATATAACGTATTTTCGAAAATATGTCATTACCACTAAACTGATGTAACATGACCCAAATTTTATACGATTATTTGGTCATTTGTGACGAAAATATATGCGTCAACACACACGATTATATTTCGGAATTTTATCTGTGTAAAAATATGAATTTTATCACCTTATTTTACGTCACAGTAACACACCATCAATATAAAAACATGTGTATTATAATATAGTTCAAACGCTAATGTATAGATGGATGTAAGTCGCTATGCGTATAAGCATTGGCTTCACTAATGTTTATGGTTTTAATGCTTAAAAACTAACAAAATTCCAGAAAGTAGACAATTGTCTAGTAATTATGTTAAAATGTGAGTGTTTCGTGTACCGCAAAATATTCTCTCGGAGTGCTAGTGCATTTAAATGTGATCGCGGAGATAAAATTCGTCCGAGGCCGCTGCTTGCTGAATGTGCCCATATACCATTAAACAACTCTTCCATCCAAATGACTTGTAATCCTTGTATATACAAGGAAGGTTACGCATAATAATCCAAACAACTGTTGTTACGCCATTCGTTTTAAAGAGCCATCGTTTATTATCCTAAATATGCACCACAAACCACAATATGGCAAAAGTAAATCAAATTTATTTGTAATTGTTGTTATAGTTATGTGTTTACACCATACAAATGATTATAAATTCATCACATGAGAGCTAATAATCCGTAAGTGTTTACTACGTAAAAGGAACTATTAATAAAGATATCATACACTACTAATTAGTTTCGCGTGAAAAATTCATGGTTTTTAATTATTTAATCACATTTATAAATATATACCTATACATATTTTGAATTTTAAATACCTAATATACCAATCCTCACATTTTCAGCAATTATTTTCATTTATTTACCTAACTGAAATAATTTTCTAGTTACTATTTGATTTTCTATAGAATATACTCATATATATATATATATATATATATATATAT
>JADQWA010001104.1:0-14202 GCA_018344505.1 Nebria ingens riversi
TTATTACTTCGTAAAAGAAAGTTATTATAATGTAGGAAAATAAACAATTTTACATCAAAAACAGAAATGCAGTAAAAGAAGCAAAAAATCAATTAATGAAAACACATATCTATTCGTGGTTGTTATGTTTCTATATAATAACAAAAATGTGTACCAAGAGTAATGCGATTAAACATTTCAGTAAACAAGGGCACAAAGTATTATTTATGCAAAATTTGTCCAAAAGAACGACTGAAACGAAACTGGTATAAAATATCAAACCACAATTCTACAATGAATCTCCCAGCAAAACGAAGTCACCGGCGAACCAACTGCTGACGCTTGTGTTTGTTTCACTAAATCAAAACGAATCGTTTTAGTTGGCGGATTTATTCGCATCTCGGTCAGTAGCAGCACGGCAGCCACCATCCCATCAGTATCCGTAACAAACTGGTACCAATCTGAACGTTGGTATTTGCAACCGTATGTTTGTTTGTTTGTCCGTGTTATTACACAGTTTGTTTAGTTAAACGCACGTCAGGGAAAGAGTCAACTTTACATATCATTTGTACTGTTATTGTGGAACATACATATGCATGTGTAAGTGGATTTATACTGTGGCGGTTCAGATTTCAAATTTATAGGAGATATGTTATTTTTTCGTATTACGCGGTCGAGGTGCAACTACTCGTATTTATTTTTATAAAATGTTTCTATTTACTCACACATCATAGCGACCTTACTATCAAATTGTAGTCGTAACCATTATTTCATTGCACTGGACATTCTTATACGTAGTTTGTTTATATTTAATGGTTACAATAAAATTATTATAATCATCTACTTCTACGTAATGAATCAGAATATATTTTTAAAATTTTAAAACTAATTTATTTACTATAAATAATACTAGCTATTTATAAGAAAATTCAGTGCAATACACTGCAGATGTTTTTCTCTTATAATTTTCGGGAAAATAAAATTAACTTTTATAAATATTGCTGGGCAGTTAAATTATTTTGATTAACGTATTAATAATTTTAAATATATTGTAATTGTTTATTTATTTCAAAATCCTGCCATTTGTACTAATTTGATTTGGCGCTTGTCAAATTAAATATGAAATTAAACTCCTAGATATGTTGTACAACTTTCATCCTCATATGATATTATTTTGAGAATAAGCAGAGTACGAGTCACCCGTGAATATACGATGTGTTGCACTGACTGTCAGTCTGCCAACGGTTTTAGTTTGTATAAATAGTTTTATGAAGTTTTCTGTAGTGCTGCATGAGTGTTATGAGTTAAAATCTATCATGAATAAATCATAAACACATAACGTATACCATAGCAACATTTCGAAGTTTATATTATTTTAACAGTTCCAGTTGATGCTACATATGCATTTATAATGTATGCAACCAACTGAAAGTTTTAGATTAGCAAGTTTTAAATAGTTATTTAGTTTATTTCTATTAACACTTTGTGAGCACTTTTTTTTTCTCCTCCCATTTACTCTTGGAGGAATGAAAGGAAAGGTAATGTTTAATTACATTTGCTGGCAATAATGATGATTTGTTTAAAATCAATAATCAAAATATATATTATTTGCCTATTTTTTTGTTGCTTTTATAATATATTTGTAACATACTTTGGTATTGTATGATAGATATATCCCCTTCAACATATGGGAAATTACCAGCAGTTCCAGACAGCTGTCAGTACTGGACAATGTCAGTTTTATAAATTGGATAGTAGATGATGTTCTTTGTTTCACCTTTGTAATAGTGTACTTAATTGCACATTTAAATTTATTTAGTTATATATACTGGTAAATGTACTGCAACAAATTGTTAATTAGTGCAGAAAAAATTGTAAAGATGTTGCTATTTTTGCACATATTTCGAAAACCATAATTCAGTTTCTTGTAAGTTTTAGTCCAGTGTGATTTCCTGCTACATGCTTTTGTAGTTATTTTCTAATTTATGGAGAGATTTGGACATAGAACGATTATAGTAAATTTTAGAAATTATTCATGCGATTTAAATTAATGGTAATTTAGTTACCCCATTTGACGTTTATATTATAGTCTTTATTACTACTGTAAACGTAATAAGTAACGTCAGCAGTAAGAAATATGTTTTCACTTTCTTATACGAAGTTATAAGTAACTATTGTAACAAAAAAAACATCGGCTATGTGTTGGCTCTAAACTTTCTTTTACGTAGTCAGTATATTTTCATTTGATAGTATATAAATTAAAATATAAAATGTTTAAATTTAAAGAAAATATTTTCATTCATTATGTCCAGTAAAATTGTAAAGTTAGATTATTGTCAGATTTCTAAAAAAAACATATGTATTTTAATATAAAGGAAATAAAATTACTCATTACACATTATTACCAAAAATTATTATGGCTGGACATTGTTTAGTTTTCAAATGAACTTTAAACCTTACAAAATATTTTCATATAATATTTTAAATTATTTACTAATCTTTGTAACGTTTTTGCACTAAACTTATTTGTGACACTGCCAATAAATGTAAATGTCAAAATATTTGAATATTTAAAACAATTGACATGCATAGTAGATGCGATTTATTATATATAATTTCCCATACCTACGTAACTATAGCAATATCAATAAGATAAGATCTTGTAGCTGGTACTTTTTGAAGAAATGTTTCAAACAAAAGTTGTGCAGAATACTAATATCTTTCAATTTTATTCTAACTACTTTTACTGCAAGTATAGCCATTTCAGAGATATTGCAGAAATTGCAAAAAATGTCTTAAGTAAACATGCGCTTTCCGGTTTGAATATGCTTTTCAGAAATAGAAGGTTTTCTTCCCCAGGCATATATCAAATCTTAAGTTTATTGTTTCATAAATTATCTTCAACAGTGGAGGCTGTAGAGCGCATAAATACATACACACAAAAACACACACACACACACACACAGATTTCATTCCAAAAATAGTCAGACTCGATTCAGGGAAGGTCAAAAGGTGTATTTCCGTTAAAAATTTCGTTTTTTTTTTCCTGATTACAATACTTACTTATAACTTAGTAAAAGAAAATAATTAGTCATAATAATTAGTAATAATTATCCTTAAGGATTTAATAAATATTTGTAAAGGGCCATAATACATTAATCATGATAACTATCTATATTTTTTCTATTTTTTAATTACGACGCTTTGTTAACTCGACAATAAAGCTTTCCGATTGGGCTAAGCCGATACTGCACCAGGTGCACGTATATTGTATATATATCTATATATATATATATGAGGGAACTAGTAAAGATACGTAATTTGTTATGCAAATGTTCGCGTGGCAAAATGCAACCGTGATTCTGCAAAATTGCTAGCAATAAATAACAGAATTTCCTAACACCGGATGGCTTACAACCGACGTCATCCATCTCTCTCACTAACACCGACGCGAGTAAACGTGTATATTGTAGTTATATATATTTAGTCATCAGATGTCAACATGTGCGCGCAACAGTTCGACGACATCGTATGTAAATTAATCAGTCATCACCCTTATTCCTTATTTTCTGTTGCACTACCGATGACAACTTGATGATTTTGTTTCACACTGTCAGTTTTTTTAAAGCTTGTAACTTTATTTATGGGTTTCAATTCATTTTTTTATTTTTTGGTGTGACATGAGATAAATTCGTGTTTCAAAATAAGTATAATTAAATGCTTGGAGGTTTGGCTTAGTCATCTTTGGGTGATATGTAGTTAAATGTTAGTTATTCTTATTACTTTTTTACTTGTCAACACTGTATCTTGGGCATATGTTTGTAGAATTTGTTTATAAATATTTTTGAGTGTAGGTAAATATTTGACATGATTTGTCAACACTATTGAAATTCATAACATAAAATATCTATAAAGTTGTTTAAGACTAAAATTTTATTCATATTTTAATATAATTTAATACATTGTACCAATAAATAATTTCACTTGTACGTAAAGGAATTTATTCACTCTTAAAAGTTATTACGAAAGAACATTTCCTCTACTATCACTTATGATGTTTTTCCTACATCTTAAATGCAGACAATTGTTAATTTTGAAGTTTACAAACTTTTTCCCACGGTGGCACCACTCATGTATTGTTGAAATTACTTTAACGAATAAGAACTCTTATGCCGTAATACATTTAGCAAAAAAGTAAAGGCAAAAACAATAAAACAAAGTCCCCAGTGTTCACTTTACCTATTCTACAACTTCAAGTGCTCACCACATGAAAATTCGATGGTTGGATAAACTCAATTCAAGACTTTGCGCGCAAAATTCCGTTTTGTTTCAAATTCTAACGGAACATTATGATTGTGGTTTGGATAAATATAAAAGACAGAAAGTGTAAAGAAAAGAAATGGAAACAATGAAACTTCCTGTTTGACTTCGTCGCGAAATTTATGGTTCGTTGTGTGCCTGCCTGCCCGGTGACACTTGAAGCAATTTCTGTTCAGTCTTTAACTTTATTCGCTGTGCAGTTTTCTTATTTTCAAACTTTAAAGTTGCAAGAATCACATAGTGACCTGCATAAGAAGACAGCTAGTCGAGATGCAAAATATTTCAAGTGTCGCCCTGAGCTTAGATATTAGGTTAAATAAGGAGTTGGAGCACTTCATGTCTTTACTCAAATAAGAACTTTCCCAATTCTAAACTTATGAAAGAAAATCTAATATTTAAATAAAACAATGGCGAACTTTAAGTTCGTATGTCAAACAAATAAACATATTATCTTTCTGTTCATTTTACAAAATAGGATACCATTATTTACTATGCTAGGAACGTGTTATCCGTTTAAATATTCTTGTTATGCATATTCAAATAACACTTCTGAAACACTCGTGAGGATTGATGTAAGCTTAATATGTGCATCCCTTTATGAGTGTGATTGATACATCAAAATAGCATGCATGAATTGGATACACACATTTAGTGCTGAGCCGTGCATGAAAGCATCTCTCATATTCTAAACGAACAAAGCCTCTTAATGCTTTGGCATGTGAGACAGATTAAATACGAAGTAGAAACGCGGACATCAGAAATAAATAAGGTCTTGCCTTTTTAAGCCTTTACAGGTTTTGTTTTACTAGAAGAATATTCGTCAATAATCACTGCAATAATTACTTCGGTAAAAGCAACATTTTTCGTGAATTTATATTTTGTGGAAGTAGTTTACTTTGTGGTGGTGTATTCTGAACGTGTATATTTTTATGGTTTTATGATTTACTGCTTATATTATTAAATAAATAATCAGGTGCTCGGGAAATTATAACCATGTATTTTATATAGAATTCTGTGGGAAAATAAAAGGTTCATCGTGTGGTGTAATAAGATATAAAATTTTCTAAACTAACGTGCACCTATGATACACATAATTACTTTCTTTTACGAAGTAAAAAGTAAGTATTGTAATCACTAAAAAAAAATTCTCGAAATTTTAACATAAGTACACCTTTTGACCTTCCCTGAATCGAGTCTGACTATTTTGGAATGACGTCTGTGTGTATGTGTGTGTGTGGTGTGTGGCTGTGTGTGGGTGTGTCTGTGTGTGTGTGTGTGTGTGTGTGGCAGTAAGCGCTCTACAGGCTACACTGTTGAAGATAAAATTATGAAACTTTAAACTTAAGATTTGTATATGCCTGGGACGAAAACCTCTTATTTTTGAAAAAGCATATTCAAACCGGAAGTGCATGTTTACTTGAGTCACTTTTTGCATATCTCTGAAACGGCTGCACTTACAGTAAAACTAGTTAGAATAAAATTGAAAGATATTAATGACTTGAATAACTTTTGTTTGAAACATTTCTTGAAAAAGTGTACCAGTTACGAGAAAATTGCTATTATCCTATTTATATTGCCATAGTTACATAGGTATGGAAAATTATATATAATAAATCGTATCTACTATGCATGTCAACTGTTTTAAATAAGTACTCAAATATTTTGACATTTAACATTTATTGTCAGTGTCACAAATAAGTATAGTGAAAAGCCGTTACAAAGGTTAGTAAATAATTTAAAATATTATATATAAATATTTTCTCTGGTTTAAAGTTAATTTGAAAACTAAAAAATGCCCGGCCATAATAATTTTTAATAATATGTAATGAATAATGATATTTTCTTTATACTACTATAAAATCCAACATTTAAAATCTAAAATACTATGTTTTTCTTGGAAATCTGACAATAAACTAACTTTACAATTTTATTGGACAATGAATGAAAATATTTTGTTGAAATTTAAATATTTTATATTTTTATTTATATACTATCAAATCTAAATATACTGATTACGTAAACGAATGTTTAGGGCCAACACATGGCCGATGTTTTTATACTGTAATAACGAAATACAAAACTTATTTTTGTTGTAAATTTAAGTCAGGCATAAAGTTGAACTTAAAGTGGCATACATGGAGCAGCCGCGGCTTGGAAGAAGCAATGTAAATTTTATCTAATACATGAGATTCAATAGAGAATACTGCTTGTGTTAATGAACGTCTCAGTTTTCGAAAAAAAAAATTGATTTGCTGCTACTGAATTGCAGCCGTTCCAAATTACTATCCCTTGAATATATAATTCATTTATAAATCAGTGTAGTTTACAATAATATCAGTAACATTCTTATTGAGCAACTTGATACACATGCATTAATATATGTAGCGGTGTATAGTAAATAAGTGTTATCGGAGAAATGTAGACATTTACCGTTCTTAGTGTACCTAGTATAGTCATTATAAATATAATAAACTTTTATAAACCTCGGATCAATTTTAGATATAGTCCAAATACGCAGGCAACAACCTGCTGGCTTAAAAGACTATTGAAAATAAAATGAAAAGTACTGATAAAAAATTATTCAAAATATAATAAACTATCGTAGAATATCAATTTCATTTTAAAAATTATTATTTTATTCAGTTTCACGACCTAATATAGAAGATTAACATTTTTTTAAACTTATAAGTAATTTGTACACATTTTCTACGTTCACATATACTTTTGTCCCGTTGTTTATTTCATTTGACGTTCGTTATTTTGTTGTGGATAACTTATTCGGATATTTAAAAACAAACATACAAATGAATTGTAAACTTAGTTTATTGTCAAGTTTTAAAAATATATATTTTTGATTTAAAATGTTCGATTCTATAGTGGTGTAAACGTATAATTTCTACCTAGTAACTTTTGATTGTGACGTAAGGTTATTGTTTGCGTACCCGGACTTTGCTATAAGTTATAGTCAAGCCATTATTATGGTGAAAGTAACGTATATTTATATCATTATATCAAGTAATATCATTAGTATATAAATCACTCCTTTAATCTAAAACGACAAAGATTGATAATTATTTACCGTTGAAATTATAATGACGTCCCTTAATTGCATCTGCATCATGTTTAAGTAAAGAAAGTTTAGGGCCAACACAAGCCCGATATTTCAGGATAATATATACATATATTTTAATAAACTAGGAATATAATAGTATGTAGAACAATTTGTAAAATCAAAAGCAATACTTATTCATGTCTTATTGGACATAATGTTTAAGAGATGCAGTAAGTAGACAAGCATTTGGTGAAACGTATACGATGACATGTGCTCGTGCATGTATGTATATGTGTTTGGTCCCGTGACGACACTCCTCCATCAACTCGTCGTGCGTTTTCGCTAGGCATATATGTCGTAATATTTTATTTCCGTTTCCGAGAATCGTCTGAAAGATATATACTTCCCCACTCGACGCTGACATGCTGCTGTGCGTTCACAGTTAACGGAAAGTACTCTCTACGCTACGAAACTGGCCCTTTAACTTTCGCTACTATAGATATACCTACATGAAAAAAAAAAACCTCGGAACATAATGGATACTCTCTTCAGGCCATTATACTTATCAGAAAAAAAAATCTAACTATACTGTTTCAGTATATCTGTAGGGTTATTCAGTCAGGCAGAATATCTTTTTCGATTACCTGTAAACAGTATAAATTATTACGTTAGCAATTAACCTGTATAGTATTTATATCTTAAATTATAACAAGAATGGGATTTATTAAAATTTATTTTAAAACGTCATATAAAGAAGAAATCTTTCAACAAATAACTCTGACATATATATATATATATATATATATATATATATATATATATATATATATATATATATATATATCTTCACAAATTTTGCAGTTTGGACAAATGCACATAGTATACATAGTAATTAGATATACATATTTTGATTTTGTCACCCTGAGTCAACGTATCGTAAATTATTTGTTTTGAACAGTTGAATTAATCATAGTATTACATATGTTTAATAATTATTGCATTTAAAATAATAATATATAATTTTTAGAAGTAAAAGTAAGTAAAACAAGTACGAAAAAGAATATTTTTTATAGCGTAAATAGAGTGGGGATTATTATGTATATACCACACCATTTTTTCTACCTATTTGTTCGCCTATTGATCTACACATACACAGCTTAATGCACATAAAAGGCCATACGTGTACCGTTTCTCTTTATAAATTCTATAATTATGAGAAAAATGTACAATATACCAATATGTATTTATATAACATGTAAAATATATATTTCATGATAAATTGTATTATAATGTAAAATAATATATCACAAAAAAAAACTATTATTCGTCGTATCACACTACGAAATTAGATATAGTTTTTTAATAATATACCACGAGGGGTTGGTCACAAAAAATGCACAATTTGTTTTTTGTCCATGTATATATCCACATATTTTGTATATATGATCGCTAAGTTGATATATTTGTTATAGCGATGCCCCCTGGGATACAAATGTGTATTATAAAAAAATATTGTCGCATTTCCAAAGTTAACGGTAGGATGTTATTCATAATTTAAGGGATTCTAATACATTTAGACGCCGAAAATAAATGGAAGATTGAAACATTGTGTAGGCGCGCGTATAGGAATGTAAGATTGTGCGTTGCCGTTTACGGAATACCGATCTGCGAATAAAGAATAACGGCATTCGCAATAAAACTAATGGCATGTTTGCTTATTACATTTTTTATGTGCCTTTTAGTCTGTTTTATTCTTTTACTTTGTCCTCTTACAAATCGATAATTTAACAGCAATAATACACAGTAAAGATGAAATTTGTTAACGTTTTATATACTGAAAGGAGCGAGTTTATAAAATACAGTTATTTGAATTGGTTAAATAACTCAATCTGAATTAGATTTGGATTAATTTGGAAAATAAATAAAAATTCATTCAAATTTATGACTAAATGTCTATTAATCAAATATATTATTCCCATTTGGGAGAAAATGTAGTACAACTCCTTACTTTACTACTTACAATTATCTAAATTCATTGGTGAAAGTTTATGATTAGGGATTATTTACAAACACTTTTGGAATAGTAAACTTTTAGTTTCCTAGCTAGTATATTAAACTTGTCTAACATAATATTCATTCAAACTCTTCATACACGCTCTTCTAAAAAATACTCGAAATTTTAACGGAAATACACCTTTTGACCTTCCCTGTATCGAGTCTGACTATTTTTGGAATGACGTCTGTGTGTGTGTGTGTGTGTGTGTGTGTGTGTGTCTGTGTGTGTGTGTGTCTGTGTGTGTGTAATTTGTGGGTATTTGTGCGCTCTACAGCCTACACCGTTGAAGATAAAATTATGAAACTTTAAACTTAAGATTTGTATATGCCTGACAAGAAAACTTCCTATTTTTGAAAATCATATTCAAACCGGAAGTGCATGTTTACTTAAGACACTTTTTGCATATCTTCGCAACGGCTGCACTTACAGTAAAATAGTTATAATTAAAGTTAAAGATATTAATGATTTGAACAACTTTTATTTGAAACATTTCTTCAAAAAGTGTACCAGTTACAAGATAATTGCTATTATCCTATTTATATTGCCATAGTTACATAAGTATGGAAAATTATATATAATAAATCGTATCTACTATGCATGTCAACTGTTTTAAATAGTCCAATATTTTGACATTTTACATTTATTGTCAGTGTCACAAATAAGTTTAGTGAAAAACCGTTACAAAGGTTAGTACATAATTTAAAATATTATATATAAATATTTTCTCTGGTTTAAAGTTAATTTGAAAGCTAAAAAATGCCTGGCCATAATAATTTTTAATAAAATGTAATGAATAATGATATTTTCTTTATACTACTAAAAAATCCAACATTTAAAATCTAAAATACATATGTTTTCTTTGGAAATCTGACAATAAACTAACTTTACACTTTTACTAGACAATGAATGAAAATATTTTCTTGAAATTTAAACAATTTATATTTTTATTTATATACTATCAAATATAAATATACTGACTACGTAAAATAAAGTTTAGGGCCAACACATGGCCGATGTTTATGTTTGGTTTGCCAAACCCAACATTCACTCCCATACATCAACGATTGCACAAGTACACCATTGTACACATTGCAGAACCTTGCATCTTTAGAAATTTTGCATCTTTAGAAATTTCTTGCAAACAAACCTAAAGCTTCTAAAATCTTACAACCAGCAGACACTCTTCTCCTAATCTCGCAATCATACTTTCCATCGCTCGAAAATAAAGAACCTAAATAAACAAACTGTTTCACTTGCTCTAGGCGATGTCCATCTACCACAATATTACACACGGTCCAGCGTTCAATCTTTTCGAACACCATAACCTTTGATTTACCTACATTCACTTCAAGATTTATATCCTTTCCTATTGCATTTATGGTGTGTATCATTCTACTCAGTTGCTCTTCTGATTCACTACAAACCACGAGTTTATTCTCCATATAAATCTAAATCATCTTATTATACCCTTCATCTATTCTGTATAAGATATTTCTCTCTATATTGTACTTTTACAAACAAAAACTTTGTTTTTTCTTCAGATACCATAAATACTTCTCAACAATCTTAGAATATAATTTATAGATATCTTAGTCCTCCTAAGTTTTGAAGCATGCTATTAGGTTTTGGAACAGCTTGTACGACGTACAAATACATTTGGAGATTGTTTTAATCCACATATAAATTTGTCTTTGTCTCTAGTAATTCTAACATGTCTTTTTCTGTTACAGGTAAGTGTGAATTCTAAAGTTAAACGTATGCAGTTCACTGTTGAAATGATTCCGGGTAAGAACAGTTGTATTTCCTTATTATCATTTTATTTTCAAACTTGCAGAGATGTGTGCGTAAGCGCATGTCCTGAAACTATCTTGTCGTACAAAACAGCCATGACGGACGTGTGCATTGTCATAGCAAACTTGCAGTGCTAAACCGGTGGAAAGTTGTTAGTTGAGTGAATGACAGCTACGTTTCAAGCTCTTACAGTTCAGGGATAGAACAGGATTGTATGTGTTCAGAGTATCTGTACTGCATCCGATGCGCATCAGTCTCTCTGGCCTCTTCAGCTGCAATATCTCTCGTGACATACTTACGTCTACATCTCTTGACTACGTATAAATATGTCGTTCGCTGAACAAACATGTAGGTTTTAAGCATCTATTTTGCTCTACGTTGATATATAACTTCTTACATATATAACATAAATGTGACAATAACTTAAAGTTACAAGAATTTCGTTGTAAGTTATTCATTCTTAAGAAAGTAATGTACTTATAAAGATAAAGTGAATATATATTTTTCATATCCAACTTCTTGTTGGGGTAAAGTGACATTTTACCGTACGTTATAATTCAAGAAGAAAAGTAATTTTTTATCTTTAATTTTAAATATAATATACCGTAAATTAAAAGCATAATCGATTGACTTTTATAAGTAATAAAATTGTGGAAATGTTACTTTTGTGCAATTATAGACCACTGCGCTGAAAAATGGATATTTGTCTTTTTTTGTTTTTAAGAAATTCCACTTATGTGTTGGATAAGTGTACGTAAAACGAAAATAAAAAGAAAGAAACGTCTGATCATATTTTATGTAGCGGAAAATGAAAATCGTTTAGAAACGAGCCTATGACGTACGGTATCATTGTTGGTTCCGTTATTATTTTTTTTACTACTTGAGTTTAAGATTTATAGACGTTTTTACTATGGAAGGCACTGGATCTAATTTCTACAGTACGTCCTTCCTGTACGTCGTAAAGGCGGTTTTATGGTTTCAAGAATTGAAAGGACCTCTTGTATCAATGACAGCAATATAAGTATTATTACCGAATAGACACACCAATCGATTTTATCCTAGTTAACGGAAGTGCATACAGCACTTAAACGGAAATAGAAAAGTTAATTACTACGATTATGCTGATTCGTGAATAATATCACAGTTTTGCCAATTTTAAACATAGTATTTGAGTTTTTTAAAAGTAAATAAGAAAATAGTACAGTTACAAGCAAATTTAATCCCCGGAATTTTTTTTAATTGTAGATATGAAAAGCTGCGAAATTTAAATTTAATCAACCACAAACGCTTATTTAACAGTAACGCAGAACGCGTAATTTTTTTTTTAATTTGATAGAGATTGTAATTAATTTAACATATTTATTTTTACTTTAACGTTCGTATTAATTCTGTTACATTATTACAATTAAAATATTTTTTTCTACGCCCATTATTAAAAGTAGGGATTTTAACGGTTGCATAGTGAATTAAAAATTGCATATTATAGGGAATTGTGTAAAAGTATTTACTTTAAACACCAATGTTACCAACAATCTCGGCGTGTACAGAGTCACTTCCTTTGTAAATAAATATGTATTATTCATTTTAAAAATTTATGAAACTCGTATGAATTCAAGAAAATGTAATTATTTTTAATTGCATTAGTATTATATCTAAATAGACTAGCATTCGTTATTATACTAATATTACTTAATCCCTGATATCCATCGGGCATGATTAAAAGTTTTATAATTCTATGTTATTGCAAATTCTAATGAGTGAACTTTAACGAATTTAAAATAAAAGCTTTGATAATCGTGATCTCGTTAGTAAATTCCTACTTTGATTTATCTGTTTATTTGACATTTTGTATATATGTAGTTAAATACTGACGAAAACTTTTGGCGTAAGCTACTTAAATATTGAAAGATTAATTAATTTTTATTGTAGTGGTAAGCCTACTGTGTATTTTTTATAAAATTATATGCTTTTCAATATCTTTTAAAAGTACATATATTCTCTATTATGTTAAATATTATGAACAATATGAGCGAAATTTTTTATTGGGAAACAAGTTATATTGTGGATAATGTCCTTGACATTTTTATCGGCAAAAAATGGGTATACTCCTAAGAAAACTCCACAGCATAAGCTGCGGGAAAATCGGAAAGTTTAAATTGAAATATCTGGAATTTCTTATATGTAGTAGGTATGTTTTATCATTATATCCGGAAAAATTTTAGTTTTCAAATAAATTAAATATAATATTTTGAATATTTTATTAATTTTTGAAAAGAATTCTTACTCTTTTTATGTCAAATGCTAAATCACAAAATATTTGAGTTTATTTCAGCTGCTTTCCCGTTAGCTACTAAAGTTACTCAAAAGTTAATTCGAATTAACTTCATGTGATCTAGATCACTAAAATATACTTAAAGAGTATCAGTTTCTTGGTTTAAAATTCATTATTAGAAAGCTAGTTAGTAATAACATAATTGTTCAATTAGAAGCTATATTCACCGTCTTAAATAATTAAATTATAACATAAAATGCAAATTATACCAATTGATACAATATATTTTGGTTATACTATTCCAAGTTGATTATCTCAATGGAGAAGGAGAAAATTAAGTAGTTGAACACAATCAGATCTGAATTGAATTCTTGAAGTAGTAGCTTTGAAATAAACCTCGGTGACAGCATAGCAGATAAAGCTGTCATTAGTCAAAAACAGCGGATGCCACTACTGACTTCACCATCAAAACCACTCTGGTTTCAGAAGAAAAGCGAGGAACTGAGAGGGTAACCATCAGTCGCAATTATAAAATAATTAAATTGGTTCCGGACAGAAGATTCCAGGGCCTGCTTGGCCGTCAGCCTGTCACTCAGTCTAGTCACATCGCCAAGGAAAAGGTCTTTATCTGAGATATAGAAGCGCTTTAGTTTGCCTGACCCTTCGTCTACCTCTACCTACATACATACATACATACATATATGGCTTGCCGTGCACGAGTATATACATACA
>JADQWA010001105.1:0-49216 GCA_018344505.1 Nebria ingens riversi
TCGTAAAAGAAAGTAAAAACATGATGCATAAAAAGTTGTATATTGGAATCCAATCAAGCCTGGGCATAGCTGTAAAAGGATGCAGATTTGTCAGAGGTAGTACTGCTTGTGAAATATTTTATATTGTTGGGCTATTCGCTAAATAAAGAAAGACAAATGTAATTAGATAGCGCATTTATATACTAAGATAACATAACGGTGTTTAGCAATAAATTTAAATTCTAGAAATTTGTAGGTATTACCTACACTAACAGTCATAAAATATCTTGCAACGCTACATAGCAAATATAAACTTTACTACACCCATATTGGTGCAATAAAGCATGAAACAAATGGCTGAACATGTTCAAAACTGAAAATTCAAATTGTTTATTCAATATATAAACTATTATTTTATATTTCCAAGGTTTTACGTATACAATTTATGAATAAAATTCAACAGTTTGGCAGTAAAATTTACAAAAATTACAAAGTAAACGATATTAAATTTATTATTTTTATAAAAATACCTGTACTTATATTATGCTATATTAATGTTGATCTATTTCTTGCTAGATCAGTACCGGCTTTAGGAATAGACCTACGGCCAAAGGTACCCGGATTATTTATTTTAAGTTTCAAAATCTGTTCCCTCTTTTTAAAGAAAAATTTAAATTATGAAACTACCTAAGTATATAATTTATTTTTCTTCAAAATTTATGTTTGAATGTATGATTTTAGTCCTTTATTCAAAAAATACAACACAAAATAAGTATGTATATACACTTGAATTTCTTAATTGATTTTGAAAATTTAAAAACAAGCAACAACAATTCGGCAAATCGTGATCGTTCATATAATGTGTAAATTAAAGACTGATATATTTCAATTAAATCGGCGATTGCACAGCTTTCATATGAAATTCGCCTTGGGAGTCGGTCGGGGCCCCAAAACCAAAAAAAAGACCTACTCTGTTCGTTTGTTAAATATTATTCATTGTTCGTGATTGCCACGCGATATTACAATAGTAACATACCATATATTCTAAATAAAAATTATTATGTTGATACTTGTTCATAAATTCACTGACTCTTGTTTTATATTGAAAGAAGTAGGATCAAAATACATATTTCATTCAAAAATTCAATTTATTTGTATAAATTACTTCTTTACGATTGCAAAAGATAAATATGGCTATGCTAAATGTAACAAATATGTACTATTTCATGGAGAAAATAGCTATCAGGATTGAAACTTATATATAAATATTATTGCGATGTAGGAAGTCAGTTGTGGAATAGGTAGGTATATAAAGCAATATTATCGAAGAATTTATATTGATTTATTACAAATATAGATATTATCTAGACTGTAAATTATTCGTACGTAACTTTCTACATTTCACAAATAACAGTAATATATACTACTTAATACTTCTTTTTATTAACTAATTAATAAACAAATTACTAAATATATCGTATGATTTATTTGATCGTGTATTTTTAAGTGATTTACACCAGTCACACATATTTAGATTAGGTACATTAACAAATCAAGTCATTTTATTGAAATCGCCGGAAAACTGTCGAGTTTCAATTTAATTTAACAAAAACACACGCATTAGTGAATGTATGGCCATTTGCACCATTGTAGGTTAAAATGAAATTTTGCATTATAATCAACAAAGTTTAATCGTTTATTTGACACCAATGTTAAATGTCCGGAAGCATAAAAAAAAACGAATAATTTACATTCACCAAATATTATATGTACGGGCACATGCATAGCGTGAGTGAATAGTATAGCGACCTTGAATCACGATGGTATCCAGTAGTTAAGAAATAAACTCAATTAGAATATTATTTTATTAAGAAAATTATGACTATAAGGTTAAGGTAGGTGGATTGGTAAGGGTTTAGATTTAATTAGATTTCTTTCGTGGTTTAAATCTATGTGTTTGGGGAACGTATACTTATCTATTACCAAATATTGAATAGCAATTTAAAAATAAATATTTTTTTAACTTGTATCATCTATTATGAATTAAAGACATATGTATATAATATGTTAATGCAATACATTCACAGTAATAATGAATAATAAAATAGCCTAAACAATAATTATTGATTCATATGACATGCTTCACAAGCAATGATAACCATTTATATTCATTGATCGTAGCTGTCAATGATGTAATTTAATGATTGAATAAAAATACCATATACGTGACTTCAACATCATCAACACATACTGTCAGAGGATTTATAATAAATTTTGAAAGTATCTACATATACCTATGACGTCGCTGAATTTTGCTATAGGTGAAGGACTATTTGAATACATATGTATATGCAAGCATAAAACATAAATGTGAAATATTATGTGACAAGCAGATATATGAACAGTGCACATTTATAAACAGTGCGCCTATATTCATGATCGATATGCACAGTCGCGAATGCAGCTGTTACAAAAGCAAACAACACGATGAAGCATGAACAACATGGGCGTCAATATAAACCCTCCGAAGAAATGATTTACTAACACTTAAAACCAGGACGTTCTTAATATATTTAAGCCCGGATGGTCATAAATCATATTTTCTGCAAACGATTTTTCAATTAGACCGGGAATTATTTTATGATAGATTTTGATATTTGTATATATTAAAATTAACAATGTTTTTTGTCAAAATCGATAAAAAATTAGCTAAAAATTTGTTTACCATCTACCTAATTTTAACAATGAATATATCACTCGCCCGCTCATATGGTTCAAACTCCACCGATTATGCTTAGCAGATTTTTAATAAATGTGATATCAATACAAATAATTAGAGAGCCCAAAATGTGTTTTAGTATATTCGACAACTTTTATACTTCTGGAGTGAAAGAGTTACACAAATTTAGACATATTGTTTTAGTTACGAAACACATTTAATTATTTAAACGTGGTCAAGTTTGCAAACCAATAAAAACGAACAGTATATACATATCGAACATAAAACTATTCGTTTTCAGACATTGGTTAATAGTTGAAAGCATCGGATAAAATCTGTCCACAAATAATATACAAATTTAAAGATTATATGGAAAGTAAAACGTTAAGCGAATCTTTAAAGGTGATTGCTGTGTTTCGTTAGTAGATACAATTATAATCACGCAAAGTGTTATAAATCATAAATGATGATTATAAATATAAAAATACAAGCATATAATAAATATTAAACAAAGACTTTTAGATATTTGTTTCAGAACTCAAAATATTAACTAACGAATAAAATCATATCCTTCGTTTGTTTTTTTTCTTCAGATTTAATAACAATTAGACATTAACAAACATATATAATATAAGACTGATTCTAAACCTGTTGACTTTATACAATTAAGAAGTATATTAAATAAACACCGAGATTATTCATATAATAATTGACCTAATTTACTGCGTGCTTCTAGTCTGGGAATACTAAATAATTATTTAAAATATTCCCACGCCAACCAAATAAGTAAATAGTATTTATTTAAAAATTATATACTTGATTGAGCTATAGCCTTAAAATTATATAGCGATCTTCATTAACCATATAATTTTTGTTTTACATTCTTTTACGTGCATTAATCATAGGTTTGTATATGTATATTAAAGGTAGGTTTATATTTATATTCTATTGAACGGAGATGCCCTAGTTTGGCCCCGCTCGCCTCTGCGCCACTGATGACAAATGACAGCTGCCTCGCGAACTGACATCCGCCCATCAAGCATCGCATAATAAATGGCTTCATTGTTTATCGTCAAATATAAACATGCATTAACCAATCGACATCCTGACAACTGTTTTAATGACCCCGAATATTGTTAACGTTGGCCGCGGCGCAGTGCAGCCAGCCAGCCATCAGCTAGGAGGTTCTTGCAACACGCACACATTCCATGTCCATGCCGAAAATCATTTATAATAATAATAAATGTTGCACGTCACTCAACCCAAAATTGTATGATTAACTTGGGAAGCAAAACACAGTTTAACAAATTAATGTATTTATTATCGTCCAACCAAAAAAAGTAACAGAACATCTTATACATCGACGTCGTGTGTAGGTTGTTAAATCAAGAACAATACTATTTTTTATTCCATACAAAATATAAAAAAGCCTAATGAATCGTTAATAATTATTTTAAATATAATAATCTAAAGTATCAATACCAAATTATTAACACAGAGTATAAAAATTAGGGCTGTCAAAACTATCCGGTTAACCGGTTACCACGGTTTTTAGAAATAGAACTAGTCGGATAACCGGTTAACCGATTATTTTATAACGGTTAGCCGGTTAACCAACTAACCGGTTAATAGACTATCCGATTATTAAAGCTTTAATACAGATTATTATTTTTATTATTCCATATCATTTTATTATCTAGCATTGTTATTATTTAGTATTCCTAAGAAGAATAGTAAAGACAAGACGTAGGCGTATGAGTGGTGTGATATTGGATGAAATTTTATACGTAGAAGAGGTGAAAGTCAGAAGTATGGTAATGTTAAGAATATGACGATTGAAAGATTGATATAGATTACTTAATTATAAATTGATGTCAAATAAATATCTAATTAAGCACAAAGATACAACATTTTCGTTTTAATATCAGAGCTTATTGTTTTAAAAGATTTGATAACGTTTACGTATTTAGCGGTAATTTTGTATAAGACATTTAGATATATTATAAATTGATCACAAGTTTAGGCAATCGTTTGATTTATAGAACGAACGCTTGGCATATTGATTAGTAACCGATTGTAAGTGATGTAATTCTTAATAATAATATTTACAAGGTGTCGTGTAATAAATGTGAATTTTTATTCTCTATTGTTCTTACTGTATACGAATATGAAATTGTAAGAGTAATTATTTATAATTTAGTGCTACGTAAATAAGATATATATATATTGATATTATTCCATGTATTTTTTTCCTGATGACCATCTTTCAAAGCTAAGTTATTCATATTCTGACATTGAATAGCCAAGGGAATACAATTCTTGTCATGAGTGGTGGCACCTCGTGACAGTTTGCTTGAAACATGTTCATTATTAATAGTGTTAAGTCAGGTACAGAAGTCACTAATACAACGTCCGTTCCGAGATAATAATTAATTTGTAATTAGAATTTAATGTAGCTACATGGGTTCAGGAGTAATTTACGAGGGATCGGGATGACGTCAGTCAGGTGTGGAAATGATTGTGTGAAACGTTGTGTATGTATGTGTGTGTGTGTGTGTATGGGGCTGCGAGCCATCACCACGCCTTATAATTACGACTTCCCGACTAAATGGGTTCGCTGTCAGCTCGCACCTTCATTTGTCTTCGACGGCGGTGGCGGCACCGATGGTGGACAAGAGAGACAGACCGATACGCGATGTATGAAGAGAAAAGGCGAGAGCTGCCGCAGATGCTTATCGCTAATGACTGCTCTGCGCGTTGCTGTCACCTTCCCGTGAAAACAAGTGACCCGCCGGTTGCTAATTCGCGAGAGCTCACGCTGAATAAGGATTGTGGACCGTTAGCTTTGAACGTCGCGTCGAATTAAACATAATCGTGTTACATTTGTTATCACAATGTTATATGTTACTCACAGAACATTTTCCTGACGCTACAAATTGCTGTGTAAATACAAGAATCACTGTAATCTAATCTTTCCTTACCTTATAATTTCAACATGTATATCTACTAATTAATGTTGCACACATCTATCGCATATATAAATATTTGTTCAATCAAATAATATTATTTATTAATTATTGTAATAATGTTATCAATTACAAGAAGAATTCTGAAATATGTCTGTGAGCAAGTCGGTCACATCCTGAATAACCAGTCAGTATCATTAATGAAACCATACATTTGCATACTTATTAAATATGAATTATTATAGGCAATTTAATCTAGCTGTAGTCATAACTTATTGAAGAAATTACATTCGCAGCTTATTTGACTTTTAGAAAATTTATTACGGTATTTTTTTATACTAATCTCATATTTACAATATAAGATTATGTAACAGTTTCTTCTACAGCATAAATTAAACTAGCAAATGATTAAATTATAAATTGAATAGGAATATGTATTAGGTAAAGGAAAATATCAAATATCCGAATTTAGATAAATTTATAGAAAAAATAAATGTGTCTTTAATATTTACAACCTTATATATACAATAAATTGATATTAAGTTCAAAGAAATCAAATTATCTAAGTTAGGAACAGTTTAGTTAATGCATTTTTACTTACTCACTAATGTTTACTGAAACTACCTACATATGTATATTATTACTTATGATTACGAAGAACATATTTGTAAATGATTAGTTGAGTTTCAAGAAGAACAAGTTGAAAACAACCAACTTTTGTACATAGAACTTCTTCAATTCATTTAACAAACAAGGTTATCTGTATGTATGTATGTATGTATGTATGTATGTACATATTAACTAATAAATATATATATATATATATATTAATTTAACATAAGTATTATGATATTTAATTTGGAAAACAATCATTTTCTATTAAAAATTACAAAATTCGAATTTTTAAATCTATATCTATACGTTAGTTAAATTCTTAAAAAATAACAAATTTTACAAATTGGAAAATCGTCTAACACAATTAAAAATACTATTTAGGTATCTAGAGTAAACAAACACTCATTCGGAAACAATCAACAAATAATAATAATAATAACAATGAATTGACATAGTTGTAATTGATGAATAGAAATATGAAGCGATAATGATCGAAGGATGACAGAGGAAGAGGAAGAGGTAATGTGGTATGCGAGCAACGTTTCCTCTCGCCTTATGAATATTGATGTAACATCCTAAAAGGGCAATTAACACACGGTGAGTAGGGAGAGTAAGTGACACGGACAGGTCGAGGGTGGCGGATGAAAAGGGTTAGTAGGGAAAAGCGCGCGCGAGAGATTGCAATCCGGCTCATTAGCGAGGTTGGCGTGCGGTCGTGGCTAATGACGTCACGACGACATTCTCTGTGTATCTCTCTCTCTCTCTCTCCTCGCCATGCCCTTTATTCCAACGTAGTGTAGTGTTCTGCTCGTTACTCATTAGCGTGGTACGGTGCGAACCGCGAACCCGAGGTTAATTACTGTGGATCTTGGCAGCCAACAGCATCAGACACCAAAGCAACGCACACTCGCTACACGGCCCGGCCGCGGCCTAGCGAGCCATATTGCGAGGTGTGAAAATACGTGTTACATCCACTAACTACCCGACCTGTCATATCATTCACACTTCATTTTCACTTGTTTTTCCATTTCACATTTGTCTAGTTAAATTTAGTTAGTTACAGTTCTGTTTTGTACAACTAATTATTATTATGGATATTAATCCATCAATTTCTGGTATTTGATAGGTAGGTATGTACATACATTCGGGAACAACATTTTATGTTTAACTAAATTACAATATATACCTTTAAGTATTTTGAATTTATTTAGGTAAATATTAATATTAAAATACATAAAAGAAATGTTATGTTTAGTATTTAAGAAATTTGTGCATTTAGAAAATTTACCCATTTCTGATATCATTTTTATTTTTGTACCTATATTTAGTCCATTCGCATAAATGGAAGAAATATTGAAAAATTCTAAAATCTATTAAATTTGTATGAAATGAATAATTATTTATACCTAATGTAAATCATAAGAATTCACAAATTATAATTCTGAAAAATGTAATAGGTAGTCAAGTGATATAAGAAATAAGATACTCACATTTAGTCCGGAGGAAGACAAATACAACTACATGGATTTGAAATACGAGTATTTACACAAAACAAGCATTGGTTTCGCCAATGATCAGAGCTCGACGACGACGCATTGGTTGCGACATGGTGAATATCTGCATAAATAAACAATATTTGTACTATAAATAAAATGATTAAAGTAACAATCAAACCAACAATAACATAGTAACCAATCTAAGATACCTTTATTTATATTTTGGGTATTATAGAAAATATATTTAAAAGAACTGTTAGTCGTAAGACCAAAATTTGTCGCTTCTTCTCCTCTGAAGGTACCAAACTGATTTCAACCAAATTTGGCACACATATTGTATGGCTGTCTGGTTAAATCTGATCGCATCTTAAATCCAATAAATAACGTACTTCAAGAGATATTGGGCCCCAAATAAAGGACAGGCATTTTAGAAAAATTTTAATTTTTAAAATTAAATTTATTTAAAGTCCATGCAGGTTATAGCCGAAAGCCGAAACAAATAATGAAAATAATAATTTAGAGAATTGATATTTGTTATTTGATTAATGAAGATAATCTTATGAGCAAAGATAGTAGGTAAGATTAATATAGGGGCATACTTATTACGAATGACCATTTGCTATTCCATTGTTCGTTGGGAAACATTTTATAAAAACTGGTTATTTTCTTTATGAACAAGGCCTATACAATGGATAGTGACACAAGTAGTAATATAGTAGATCAAAGAAAGACAGAGTGGGAAAACAATTGAAATTGTTTTCTTTTCTTGTAATAATAGTGGTTTTGAAGTTGAGCAGTGTATGTAATGTTGTTGATGACTGGTATTGAGTAGTGTACACAACGCAGTAAGTACTCGAACACGGAGTATGAAGTTCTGTAAAATGGCACATACAAACACTATATACATTGTATGTACATGCATACATACAGTACGAGAGAATAAGAGAGAGAGTGTATGGGAAGTGCACGTTGGAGGCAACATATTATTTTCTTGTCAGCGGTAACGTACGAGGCAAAGTAATGGGCATGTGCGGCCGACTGCAAGTAAAATATGTGGCGGTTAATAACTCACACCTCAATTAAAACTCGGCGTGTAGAGAACGAAAACGCGTTTTAGGGGCAGGATATGCCCGCGCACGTTATTTAATGCTATGCTAATTTGGAGTTACGGTGCTTTCACAGAAGTGCCGGGAGTTAAATAAATAATACCGGAGCTGTCCGCGATGCTATCTCGGCGAGCCAAGCCCGTCGTCGCACGGTCTCCCAGATCCGCCAAAGCAAACCAACATTTATATATATATGCATATACCACTGCAGAATCTCCTACACCAAACTAATACACAATCGCACACACCTATGCGAAGAAACACATACAAATATTTATATATATAATAACACTTAACAATGCAGCTTGCGATTCTCAACACCTTGCACGACCATGATCACATTTCTCCCCTCAGGATACTACAACAAACTAATTAATAATTTCCAACGGACGCGTTTCTTTTTATCAGAAACTAAAATACAATATAAATTTCGCCTCGAGCAAGCAAAATGGGATGTTTGACTATTTTAATAATAATTTCTTGATCTTTAATGCATATACATATATAAGAATCCCTCTAAAGTTTATTATTAAATATTTCTCTCCATGTGTAAGTATAATGAATAATTATTGTGGGATTTACTGGTTTGGATTTGTAGTTCATGACTATGTAGCACTGTAACCTAGCCTTGTGGTATAAGTAATGGTCCTTAATCTAGCAGAATTCTTTTCCGTTTCCCCATTAGTCGAGTGCCAAGAAGAGTTTAAAGAAGCGGAGACGACCGTTTTGTAATCCGATAAAATCATATTTATTGGTTCATTAAGTGTGCATTCTGCTCGTGCTTTTGCATATCTACAAACACGTGCGCCACCTTTTGAAAAGCGGTTTAATACAGGTCATGCAAGTCCAAATTGGGAAACAAACTAGGAATCTCTAAGACAGATGTTATTTTCCTTAAAAGAATCACTCATTGCACTAATTGAACTAATTTTATTTTGAATCTTCTTGAATTATATCAAAATCGCAAATAGCAAAGTTATGGCACCCAGAGTAGCGATTAATTCACAAGATTTTTTTTGTGATTTAATCTGCAACCAAGAACACGGAATCCACGAATATCAAGTGCTTATTGTTTATAATTCTAAAAAATACCATATCTGCAGAACTCGAAACTAATATTTCAGAATACATTTTGGAGCATTATTTGAATGTTACAGAAACAATCATTCTTTTTTTAGTGTTAATTGCTTTTAAATGACTTAGTAAAATTATAATACAAATAGCAATGTGTTATGATCCAAAAATGAAGACATTAGGGTACATTTTTGATGTTCCTTCTCCCAAAATTCGTTGGCATAATAATCTACTGATTCATCAGGCGAATGTTCCGTGTTAAGAGATAATAATCTATTTCCGTGCCAAATGCAAAGGGGTCGAGAAGAAAGAGATGAAGATACATAGAAAGCATAACGAATGAGTGAAATGGCATGGTTTAATTAAGTCATATTCATGATCATAGCTCACGAAATTACTGTCGCAACGGTTCCGCTGTTCGCCTGTTATTCATGGGATTAATCCGCATAAGCACTGAATAATGAAGACCCAACCAGCGCACCTCTCTCTTTCTCTCTCTCTCTCTCTCTATATATATATATATATACTGTTAAATTTCATTATCGAAGTCGGGGATATGGCGAGACGAGAGTTGTGTGGTGGGTGTTAAGTTTGCAAATATAATCAAGGTGTGAAATCGTGTTAACAATGGTATGAATATTCCTTAAGCTGTTATCATTATAATGTTTAATTATAATTAATTCTGGGAGTTGGAACATCGACAAATCAACCGACGTTGTTCGTATACCTTTGACAATATTGTAATGGATAGATTATTTATTTATTATAAATGCTATATACCATTTGCATATATACATAAACAAAAATACATATTTGCTACACAAATGTGTCGTGTTTCATTCTAATTGATCCAAGAGAGGCTCCATTGTCGAAGGTAAGAAGGTAAACCATTGTGAATATTTAAGAGTGAAATACATATTATATAAATGAATAAAATATTTAATTTTCTAAGTAATTCACATGACATTCATAATGACATATTGGTATTTAGAAACACACAGCTGTTGCCTGTAACATTCATTACAAGTAAAATAATTGTCTAATTTACATAAATAATATAAATTTCCTTGGCCATTTTTACCAATCTATCACGGGAAATTAATAATTTCATGAATAATAATGATTTTCTACTCACACACACACGCATTAAAAAACCGAGAATGATTTATGTTGTTGCGCAAAAAGTAGCGATATGAAAAAAAATATATATATAATAAATAATAAATAGTTGTTATTATAGGCAGTAATAAATACTGTACACGTGCATTAATAAATCATTATTAATATAATGTTTGATAAAACTGCTTCGGTGTGTAATTAATGAACACGCAGCGAGACTCTTATTATGTCGGCGCTGTGCGAGAACCGCGCACTCACTATCTTACATCGCCACCATTGAGCATGCGCGCAAACGAACGCCTCGACGCAGATTACCTAGCTAATTAATTACCAGTACCACAAGGACGATGCCATGAGACTCGTTGTCGACATTGTCTTCGCCGTCTCTTGCCTTGTCTGGCCTGTCTGCGGTTTCTTACTCTTACTTACTGTACCTACTCCTGCTACGAACTGCAATCCGTGAACTAATGCCAAAACGAGACAAACAAAACGGATACATAATTATTGTGCGTACTAGATTCTCATCTTTCAGGTCATCAGATGTTTCTTTGTTATGTAAAATAGATTATGTCATGGTTATTATTATACTCTGCCACTTAAACTAGCTGATAAAGTCACAATTAGAGGCTTCGAAAGATGGACTCTGAATAAGAACAAGTCACAATTCTATAGGACCAGTTTGAATAAAAACTATTTATGCCTAAAGCATAGATTTTCACCATTTAATATTTATATTGACAATGAAATATATATATATATATATATATATATATATATATGTTAGTAATATATTACATTTAGATGCTCATGCCAAGTATACCATTTAATCTGGGCGTCGTAATAATCATAGATCTAACATTTTTAAATATATGTTGCAACTTTATTTGTCTAGCACCTTTCATATTTGCTAAAAACTTCTTGATTAACTAATTTAACGTTTATAGGAAGGGTTAGTCTGGTTAATTTCCATAAAATGTAAAAAAGAATGTATTTTTGTATTCATTTTTATCTGAATATATGTACATATATGTAAAATTCATAAAGCTTCACTATATTTTAGTTAAATATAAAATCAATCAATTATTTTTTAATTTAGCCAAAGTAAATGACTTTTTTTTTGGTAAATAGGTACTTCTTGTAAGTTGTAAGTATATTGAAATCTGCTAAAATAAAATAATTTTCTTAATTTCAATAAAATAATTCTACATTTAATTATACATATTTTTACAGTGTAGAAGAATCAATTTAAAAAGAAAACTGAACAATATGACCATCTCGCATATAGGTACACAAATTTATAGTTCCATAAGTTCTTTTTTTACATATTATTTATTTTGATTCCTATGTTAATCTGTATAATTTCCAAATTCGTATCAATAATTGCCGAACATCATCGTTTTATAAATAATAAATTTTATATTTAATAAATTGATAAGTCATGCTAAAAAGGCGTTGGACCGGGAATGTTCGAAGTAAAATGGAATTTTGAAAATTGTAAGTGAACATGATAATCAACAGGACAGATGTCCGTAGATAGGACGAAGCGTTGTGGTCGATCTTCTACACTTGTGGCCTTTAGTGGTAAGACGTAGAATAAGTGAGCAAGCCAACCAACAAGCATATATAGTATGAAAAAAAAAAGATGCCTATATAGAATACGATTATAAGCATCAGAGAGGCACAACTGCATTACGCAGTCAATTAAATGAATGTATATCGGCTCCAAAGTGTTGTAAATTGGATCCCTTCGCCAAAGATTACATCCAGATAGTAATAACGGACCGTATATAAGACTTACCTGTTACAGTAATAATTGGTTTATCAGATCCGTGCGGATGCGAAACTATGAGTGCGCGCACACTGTTAGGTTATTCATGAGGGGCTCCCGGCGGCTTTCTTAGATGGAATCGCGCCACCAAAATGGACCGCAAGATTAGTATATACGTATACTCACTTTGGCATTACTTTAAGATGGCGATAGGTTTACATTTGGCGAAAACATTTTGCTAAATTGTTGTAACAAACTTCAACAACCTCTTATCGACTCACAATTATATTCGTAATTAAAGAATTTTAAAAGCACTTTGAAATCAAACTACTTTTTTCTTTATTTAGAAACAATTGGTGATTAACAGACAAAATATAGTAACAACAAGAATGCATCTATAATTAGTGTTAGTATACCGTATATTTATTAGAACCAGAAAAGCCTATCTCTAAATAAGTTTGTCATAGTTGAACACATCATTAAAAATTCAACACTTTTTGGACAGGCAGTATGTCTTGAAAATACGTATGTATGTACATATATCATCTTCGTATCCAGTCATAACTTGATTACTTATTTATGTCTTAATTAATAAGGTGAGGCACACGTTAGCTATTTATAAAATGTACATTTTTCTCAGGAGATATGTATAGAAAGTTATATGCAGTGCAATTTAATAAATACGCATAAAAGTGTTTCTAAATAAGTAATTTTATTGCACGTCATGTTTAGATAAATGAGCAATATAATCTGATGACATCAATAATCTTGTCAGTTACGTTATGGATGTAATATACATACGAGTAAGTATATGACTGCGCTATACTAACACGTGTGTGTGTGTGTGTGTTCGTCTGCATTAAAGCACATAGTCCGCTTTCCACGGCTTTCATTAATTACTTCGATAAATTGTATATTACCGGCTGACATTTCTCAGCGAGCTTATAACAAATGACTAGGCATAATGGAATTACAAGTAAACAAGCATGGCCGATGAAGCAATAAAAATGATTTACGGCAATGGAAAAGTAATAATAAATAATAGCTAGATACAAGTAGCTTACGTATAAATGTCAGATAAGTAAGTGTTCACAAAACCGGCTATTTCACAACTGCCAACTTTAAATGTAAATTACTAGAATACTATAAAATACACGAGAGAGGCAATAAAATATTTCACCTCGGGTTTTTATCACCGCCGCGCTTACAAGCAAGCGAACGAGCGCAAACGCAAAAGAAATTCACATTTATAAAATTCATCGTCTTGCTGAAAAGTATTGCCAATTTTAAAATGCTAAACAAGATCATCAGCCAGTTTTCTTTTTACTTTCTTTTACGAAGTAATAAGTAAGTATTGTAATCACGAAAAAAAACTCGAAATTTTAACGGAAATCCACCTTTTGACCTTCCCTGAATCGAGCCTGATTATTTTTGGAACGACGTCTGTCTGTGTTTGTGTGTGTCTACACCGTTGAAGATAAAATTATGAAACTTTAAAATTAAGATTTGTATATGTCTGAAAAAAAACCTCATATTTTTGAAAAGCATATTCAAATCGGAAGTGCATGTTTACTTGAGTCACTTTTTGCATATCTTCGAAACGGCTGCACTTATAGTAAAATAGTTATAATTAAAGTTAAAGATATTAATGATTTGAACAACTTTTGTTTGAAACATTTCTTCAAAAAGTGTACCAGTTACGAGAAATTGCTATTATCCTATTTATATTGCCATAGTTACATAGGTATGGAAAATTATATATAATAAATCGTATCTACTATGTTTTAAATATTCAAATATTTTGACATTTAACATTTATTGTCAGTGTCACAAATAAGTTTAGTGAAAAAACCGTTACAAAGGTTAGTAAATAATTTAAAATATTATATATAAATATTTTCTCTGGTTTAAAGTTAATTTGAAAACTAAAAAATGCCCGGCCATAATAATTTTTAATAATATGTAATGAATAATAATATTTTCTTTATACTACTATAAAATCCAACATTTAAAATCTAAAATACATTGGTTTTCTTTGGAAATCTGACAATAAACTAACTTTACAATTTTATTGGACTATGAATGAAAATATTTTCTTGAAATTTAAACATTTTATATTTTTATTTATATACTACCAAATTTAAATATACTGACTACGTAAAAGAAAGCTTAGGGCCAACGCATGGCCGTTGTTTTGTATTTATTATACTACATGAGACGAAAAAAAAGTTTAAATATTTAATTTAACTCTTAGTCGACATAAATTAATAGATTATTCAATAATAAATCTCTCACAATTTAACTTAAATAGGCGAGAGGGGATTTTGATGGACATGTGTATTATGTTTCCAAGGATTGCTGTTTCGACAGTGGCGTCACTTATACTAGTTAACAGTAGGGTCTTAATATCTTTATTTATAATTTGTTAATAGATTTTAAAATACCCAACTGGAACCACATGGTTTCGAAAAAGTACTATATATTTAATTTAAAACGACTGCAGTTTTATTTATTAAATTAACAACAAATAAACAACAACGTAGTGAACTAGTAAATATATGTCCACTCATGCTCGTTTGTCTGTAATATAAATTTATATTTTTTGAACGATATGAGTTAAGTGTTTAAAGTGATATACCAAATAAGAATTCAAAGGTAATGAGTGTAGTTATATTGTTAGGCTATATGTTAACGGTGTCGATTGTGACGGCAGTGTTGTGCCGTTCGCGTGTAACTACGATACGTAATTTACCACTAGCAGCCGGTGCACGCCCGATCCGAACGATTTATTATTCAGATATCGTTATGAAACGCTGTCACTGTATATTTTACCAGTGGAAGCTTTATGATTGCAATAAATATCTTGATAAACGATCTTTTAAATTATAACTCTGATAGATATTTGCCCACTCAACTCCGGGGAGGAGCCCGCTAGCGGTAATTTATGACACCATTTATCAACGTTCCACACCCTCTGTTAACTGCGCGCGGAGCCAATTCCGAGATGTGTGCCGTCGATACGATACGCGTTCCGCACTCGCTGGTGGTGCCCCGCGTTGTCGATGTCGAGGGGAGCCGCTGGTGCTGCTGCGATGTTGTTTCGGCCCTGGCATGACCCCATTCGTTACTTTAATGTCTTCTTTCAACTTTCGCCGACGCATATGTATGATTAATGCAATTGCTTTCATGCTCTCCTCCGTTGTATCGCTGATACGATCGGTTACGTTGCATATACAACAAGAATACAACACAGCGTATACGCCACAACTATTAAACAAATCGTTTTATTAACTCGTTCTGAGATTGTGACTCGACATTTATAATATGCATATCACTTATACCTTGATAGCGCACCACTGATTATTCTATTTGCCAAACCTTTAAACGATCCGAGTTAGTAATCATATAATTATAATATATCTATATCACTCTGCCTATTTTTAATTCCATCCTCTATACCACCAGACAGTTCTCGTTAATATCCAAACATGACGTCACTAATCAATCGACGCACGTATACCTGTGTAATTCTTGAAAATTTAAATGTTTTTTCTAAAACAAAAATATATTTAGGATCTATATATGTACATACATACATATAGTATATATATATATATATATATATATATATATATATATATATATATATATATATATATATACGTATACAAATTTTAATAATTTAATTTAAACTAAAACAAAAACACCACGCTATTAATTCCACACATACGCTCTCTTACGTATATAAACGTTATCCTACTTTCGCAAACATGAAAGAATAATTACGAAATTTTAAAACTATTTTAGGTATTTGGGATTTGTTAATCAGATGACTACTGTAAAACCGTAAATTTTATAATAGTATTATGTCATGTACCTACAATAAATCAACTAATAGGAGAAAATTCTATCCTTAACATTCTAAAATTTAATTAACTGAATTATAAATCGTCCACATACAAAAGAAAAACCCCCTAGACACATCCATAACCCATTCCCGCACAGAATAAAACCTATCAATGGGTTAACAAATCGAACGCAATTCGATTGTGTAAAAAATCGTATCAGTTGCTGTGATCACGGTTTTTGGTGAAGGCAATATGCTCGGCGGTCGACACTGCTATGCTTCGCTCTGCGATAAAGCGTCCCAATCTGTTCCCGGTTTTCTTGCACGCTCCCTGGGGACTAATGCCATCCACTCTCGTGGACGTTCACACCGGGTCAACTGGAAAGTGATAATGGTGCTCTGGAAACCTCCCACGTAATCACACTATCGATATATGCTCGTAGAAACCTACCATACCCACAAAAAGACACCCTATATAGTTATTATCACATTAAGTAAGTCACTGATGGATCATTTTTTATATGATGATTTGCATTGGGAAATTAATTTTTAATGATGTTCAGAAATATAACATTGACTGATTGGAATATTTTTAAATTTTATTCATTTTTACTAGTACATACAATCCAGCATGGATGATAAAATAAATGCATCGCCACAGGCAATGAAAGATGTAATGAAGATTTTAAGTATCACGAATTATGAAGATGTATTTCTTATTATGTGGGATTCATGTAACGCGTCTGTTTTATGCATGTTTTCGATGATGATGAAATGTTTGGTCGTTGGCCGCTTGAAGTGACGGTATTGGTGCTGTCGAGTACCATTCGTGTCGGTGTGTGTGTATATATGTGCTCTTTTCAGTGTTGGGAGCACATTGTTCAGTGTTGATTGCTAATTTATCACTGTCCGCCCAGACCTAATAACCCCTTGTGTGGTGTTAGGCACATGTCGCATCGGCTGCCGTCATGATTAATCACTTTGCTTCGTTCAACTTTACTACTGTATGATTTCTATCGTCCGTGGAACTCAAAGTATTGTGTAACAACTACCATGTACTATAATCTCAGCCATTTCGTTTATAACTTATCCTTAGTTTCATTTTCACAAAAAAATTGCATTTTCCAGTTGTAGGAATACGACGAAAAAGAGAGAGAGTGCGACGCTGCATTTACAATGAATATAATCACAGTAAAAATGAGGGCTATATTCATATTTTGCAGAACTTTCGTTTGAAAATTTTCTTCAAAAATTGTTCCAGTTACAAGAAAGCCGCTATTGAAATTTTAACTTTTCATACTTATATTGTCATAGCTACGTTAGATATAGAAAATTATATTTAATAAATCGTATCAACATCAACTATGTCTGTCAACTGTTTAACAGGAAAACAAAATAGACTCTAATAATTTAGGATTTGACATTTAACATCTATTGCTACAGATAGATTTTATGAAAAAGCATTTCAGAAATTAGAAAAATATTTAAAATATTATACATACATTTTTTATTAGGTTTTAAATTCATTTGAAAACTAAAAAAACGTCCAGCCATAGTAATATCTAATATGTGTAATGAATAATTATATTTATTTGAATG
Source organism: Nebria ingens riversi (assembly GCA_018344505.1). Classification (NCBI taxonomy): domain Eukaryota; kingdom Metazoa; phylum Arthropoda; class Insecta; order Coleoptera; family Carabidae; genus Nebria; species Nebria ingens. Next base: position 18,289 of record JADQWA010001105.1, read on the forward strand.
TTTTGAACTTTGTATTTTAATATCTTTTCTATCTAAACAAAATATACCTACTACGTATAAGAAAGTTCAGTAAACGACACTGCAGTTGTTTTTTATTTCAACTTATTTCGTATCGTTTAATATGCACAAACCATGTAAATTCCGGTTAAAAAGTTAGCATTATTGTCCATATCCATGATGACATTTATAATCTTTGACATCACTCAATAAACGTGATTGGGTATTGGGAAACGATTCGATTCACGATTAATAATACAATAAGCTCATCCACCATGACAAATGGCAATCTTAGGGTGTCTCCGAATATATTGTTGGTAACGCATGTTATAAGCACAGACTCAGAATAAAGCTGTAAGGTATAAAATATACCAAACTACCGAAACGGCTTACCCTCAATTTTAGGGATATAACATAATGATATCTGATATGAGTTGCCCAAAAGTGTAAAACTTAAATCATAGCTGTAGAAGATTGTAGGGAATTGTTATGGATAGTGGAAACACTTTTGTTTAATAGTGTTCTTTATTAATTTTGGTTATATAAATATAATTTGGGGAAATATGGTTGCGTGGTATATTCAATGAAAATATCTAGGGTCATATGTGAACAGCGTTGCTGGTAACACATGTCATAGAAGCATAGATAATATCAAAGCTAGTATCAAGCACCAATTTCGGGCAATGATAGTGATATAAAATAAATAATGATTAGCAACTGGCATAAACTAAGTTCAAACATTTTTCAGTCAAATGTAGAAATTATGGCTTATTTTATTACATATCATAAATTACACTATCGCTTAGAAACATCCGGCCGTTAACATGTTATCAACAGACTTTATTTTAATAAATTTTACGACTTGAAACTCGCCATGAATCAAACATACATAATATAGTTTTATGTTGTCGGTACACTTTATTTTTAGCTTTTAACTACACACACTTATTTCAATACCAATTTAAACTTTTAAGGTTTCTTTTAAGTTCACACACTTTTTTTTATTAGCTCAAAAAAGTGACGTGGCAGGTTTTACTGCATACATACATACGTACCTACAGTATATAGACTGCCTCACAGTTAGAGTTGATGATAACAACTCGTTCAAACGACCGTTCCAATTTGTCTACGAGTCTCCGGCTACAAATGGGATATTTAGCCTTCCTGACTACACCTGCCTTACGTAATGGTATTTTTTATTCAGCGTGAATGATCATCGGGGCTTGACTGACTAATGACCAACCTGCCAAAGAATAATTTCCTTCCGTCTGTTCACGTTCAGACATTGGTTACGCGAATGTGCGGAACTAATGTGAAATACCGGTGTGCACGCAGAATGTCATAAAAAATTATGATAAATTACTTTTTAGTTATTTTAAATTTATCGGTAATATACATAGGTATTTATATCGTAAATATTTATCATCCTATATCGATAGTAATTATCAGTTTAATCAGTGTTTATTTGCAAATAAACTAAATTATAGATATACTTTTTAACCTTATTATTATACTGTGCCATTATTTCAAAATATACAGGTAAAAGTACACTTGTTCATTCGAGTTTAGACTATATCTAAACACACTACTGTCATTTGTGTGTTTGGTACGCTAATAAAAAATTATTTACTCTTACATAGTTTTTCAAACATTTTAATTCACTTAAGATCCATATAAATTACGTTAAATATCAAGCAATGTTAATGAAAATCTTCATCAATTATTTGTATCTAATATAAGTATTATAAAAACATGTTTTTAACAATCTAAAAGCTCGTCACTTGTTCTGTTTATCGTTCGTAAGAACAACATTTGTCGCTCTTTCTCCTTTGAAGAAGCCCAAGCAATGATAATCAAATTTGGTACATTCATAAAGCACTAGATGTAATTTAAATCCAATAGGCAATAGGCCCTACATTACTCAACATAATGGGTTCTAAAATAAATCAATAATATTTTTACTTTCTTTTACGAAGTAATAAGTAAGTATTGCAATCACGAAAAAAAAAATCTCGAAGTTCTAACGGAAATACACCTTTTGACCTTCCCTGAATCGAGTCTGACTATTTTTGGAATGACGTCTGTGTGTCTGTATCTGTGTCTCTGTGTGTGTGTGTGTGTGCGTGCGTGTGTGTGTGTTTATGCGCTCTACAGCCTACACTGTTGAAGATAAAATTATGAAACTTTAAACTTAAGATTTGTATATGCCTGGGAAGAAAACCTCCATATTCAAACCGGAAGTGCATGTTTACTTGAAACACTTTTTGCATATCTTCGAAACGGCTGCACTTACAGTAAAATAGTTATAATTAAAGTTAAAGATATTAATGATTTGAACAACTTTTCTTTGAAACATTACTTCAAAAAGTGTACCAGTTACGAGAAAATTGCCATTATCCTATTTAAATTGCCATAGTTACATAGGTAGGGAAAATTATATATAATAAATCGTATCTACTATGCATGTCAACTGTTTTAAATATTCAAATATTTTGACATTTATTGTCACAAATAAGTTTAGTGAAAAACCGTTACAAAGGTTAGTAAATAATTTAAAATATTATATATAAATATTTTCTCTGGTTTAAAGTTAATTTGAAAACTAAAAAATGCCCGGCCATAATAATTTTTAATAATATGAAATGAATAATGATATTTTCTTTATACTACTGTAAAATCCAACATTTAAAGTCTAAAATATATCTGTTTTCTTTGGAAATCTGACAATAAACTAACTAAAATTTTATTGGACAATGAATGAAAATATTTTCTTGAAATTGAAACATTTTATATATTTATTTATATACTATCAAATCTAAATATTACTGACGACGTAAAAGAAAGTTTAAGGCCAACACATGGTCGATGCTTTTGTAAACCTATACGAAAATTATTAGTGTAAATCGCTTTTCAAATCAGTTACATATTTTTCTAAATACAAATTTGTTTCATTTTGCGATTGCTTCAATTGTCCTAAATTGTTATTAAACGATTATATATATATATATATATATAAACAATAAAGTATCTAGCGAGGAGTGGGCATTGGTGAAGTAAATTATTGTTAGTAGTACTACTTCATAGTTAATATATGTATGGAACAAATACTTGTAATTCAATTTTATTTTATTTTTTATGTCCCAATAAAACCCCATAAAAAACGATTATTTTTCTTGGGCGTCTAAATATAAGCAGATTTAGTATTTCTGCCATTGATTTCTCTACTATTATAGATCAAAGAATGTTCAGTCTAAAACTACTTAAACATTGTCAAGAATATCTTATTTCTTTCCTCTTCGTTATTTTACCTCTCGACTTACCTTATCGTCTGGTCACTTTTAACGAGTCTTAATTATATTTAGATGTTAAGTGTCTATAAGAAATATTAAATAGGAATAAAGATAAAATAAAATATCCTTCAATCTTTTTAGGAGGCTACTTTCATAAATAACTTCTTTTACTATTCTAATTAAATGATCTAGGGCAGCGGTACTCAACTTGTGGTATGTACCTTGAGTACTACAAGATTCGTAAAATGTAACCAAAGATGAAACTTGACAAATAATTTTACAACTTAAGGTGATGTGCTAGTCTAGGACATATGGCATCTTAGTATGATGACTAAGAAATAATTAGCCACTCTGGTGATTACATTAGAGAATAACATTTTGAATCAGAATAAATGTTTTGTATATAATCTCAGAGAAGGACAATTAAATCAATTAACGTCCGCTAGAACAATATTGTTTTGTTAAAGTCTTTAAAATCCTACATTTAGATTTTCTAAACTAAAAGCACAAGTCCAACTAGGCTTCATGATTATTTCGATTTGTACTCTGGCCGATCCCTACCCTGATCCAATTACAATCTTTTGAAATACAAAATCTGACGTCATAATAAGCTAATAAATCCTGTAACATTTCCCCTCCATATTATTCATATTCAGGAATATATAATAACCATTCTCTTACGGCGCTGATGTTGTTATTTTATAGCATGTGATAAAAACATGTCAATTCATCATTACGCTTGTTTGTATCAAGGGTGACGTGGTCATATACACCCCCTAGAACGTCTATTGTTCGTTGTGTGAGATAGAACATGAATATCCGTGTCGGGGAGGTTATGCTCTTTGCTGACAGCGCGGTGACGTGACTCATCCTGGCGCTGCTGCCTGCGGGCCGCTTTGCAAACAAAAACATCATCTCCTAATGGAATCCGGCACATTAATCATACAGCGAGCGTGGGGCACTGCAGCACATATATACGCGCACACACACGCATCATGTGGTTATAAAACGGAAATTATGTTGCCCACGGGGACAGGGCAATAAGGGTGGCAGAAAAAAATATAAAGGGTTTCTCTCAGTTTCACTGATGTGTGTAGTCGTTCTCTTCATTATGGTGTACCTTCACATTTTCTCTCACAAGGGTCAAATTTCGTAGAAAATAAATCTTGTATGTACATATGTATACACTCTACGGATCATTTCACATACCAAAAATGGTTTATTTCCGTTAGCATTTTATTATTTATTGATGAAATCACTGCAACTATTCTTCACTAACAAATGCTTTGGAAATGTAAAAGTAGTTTTCCCAGTTGTGATTTTCGTGGTATACCATTCACATTCATAATCATGCGATGCTTATCAGTTGACTTAGATGGTACAGTTACGGTATTTTTGATCCTTTATGGTTTCAATCAATCAGTTAATCAGTTCGTCAACCAATTACAGCACAAAATACATTATCTGATTTGTATGAAAGGTTTTTTTACGATAACCTCTTACCAACATGCATCCCTAGTTTATCGTACAAATTATCTTTTGTTGAAAAGGGACCGTTGCGCAAGTCCAGTACTAATCTGTAAACTTTGCTACAAGAAATAATTGAGTTAACAAACTTGTAATTTTGGAAAGAATGCATTTATTTATTTTTAAACATGTATATTAATGAAAAGCATATAACATATTTGTCCCCCTCAAACACGCACTTTCATTTACACAATACACACATCCAGAAAAATAATGATTTTTGCATATGTTTTTGTTTTATTAAATTCTGTAATTATTAATTGAAGCGGCCGTGGGCGTGTTTATAGAATGAATTAGTCAGTGAAGCTCGGCAGTGTCGATGAACAAGCACTGCTGACATTATGGTGATTGACCCGTCCGTCATCATACACTGATCGTATAATAATTGGATTCCGCATCACTGATGCACTCCGCACTCGATCTCTCTCTCGCTATGTTGACGTATGCATATGTTATGATATGAATTGCTGTATATAGCCTAAAGTTCATCAATATCTTTGAGCCTATCTCTGCTGTTCTCCATATGCAAATTTTGAACCAATTTATCATTGAAAATTATCATTATAGTATTGATTATGTAATTCCCAATTGCAAAACGTTTGTTTCTAGCAATAGAACCATTATTAGGATAAGAAAATATTTTGTGAAAGAGTCAAAAAATATTTTATGAAAAGTTGTAAAATCGGCTTTTAACAAAGCAGTGGTGAGAGACAAGCAATTATGTTATACTGTGACGGATGTAATAAACAAATAACTAAGGCACCATTGTAAAATCGGCCTGTCGAGATAAGTGTAGAGGTTACAAAGCAGAGAGAAAAATAAACAACTTACATCCGGAACTTGGCAGGCTAAAGCCTACCAACAAATCATGCCGCCTTCTGTCGACCACAACAAACGAACCGTTTCTCGGAATTTTAACGCTCCCATGTGCTGTAAATTGAATTTTAGCAGAAAAAAGACATTAACAATGCAACAGTAAATATATAAAATGGCTCAATTCACATCACACATGTTATGTGCTAAGTTATCCATATTTTCGGCCCGTTTCTTTGGACTGCGCGAGTGAATAAACGACAAAGAGAAACAAACCCGCTGACAGTGTGATTGAGCACCAGGGCGAGGATTGGCACGGGAGAAAGCCGAGTAATTATACAAAGTAAAAGTTGGAAAGAGTGTCAAGAAAGGAAATATAAAGATGATGAATAACCACCATCAATCATGCCCCATGTGTCTGATAACATAGTGGACGCGCATGCGCACTGCCACCACTTATTATCACGTTGACAAGCACCATCGTTCGTTTCACGACGTGTCACAGATTCTGCATGTTATTGCACTATCAAAAACCGAGAGTACAAATTCCTCATATTTAACTATCAATATTTACTGCAATAAATTCCCGTACTCTATTAGGTTATAGAAGGTTAATAGCGCTATACTGTTTTTATGTAATTCCGCATTGTACCACACACTGTACTGCTTCTATTAGATATTGTATTGCTAAATAAATAAATAAGTATGAACCATTAATAAAATACATTAGAACATCTTTCTTATTATTTTCCTTTAAAAATTAATACATGTGCATAAGTTTGAATGATTAATGGATGCGCTTTATGTTCTATCTTATTTGCAACAATTTAAATATAATTCAAGTACATTTATGTCTTGAAACTAAACAATACTTTCGAGTAATTCGATATTTTGAAATTATCCACTAGGCGTTCGCAGAATATAATTTGGAAAAATGCATTATTCCGCCATAGGTATATGTTTATCGTATTAACCGATTTGTTGGGTTATGTGTTTCTGAATTAAACACCATCCACTCTAAATCTCTGGAATAGTAATCACATTGAATAAAAAAACTTCGTTCATGTATGTTCTAAATCGTCTAGTAGTTGGGTAGGGGTTATCCAGGATGCACTCGGACAGTTCCTAACTTCAGCGACGTGGTAACCATGTCACGGGTGTATATTAAATTTTCTGTGGAGTAGTTCAATCGATCGAAGATTTAAAGTTTTCATATTTACCTACTTATTTTATAACTTACAACAAATTTGCATAAATGTCGCATTGATTTATGTTATATATTATAATCAAGTGGTATTAATTTAAATCTTAACAAATTTTCGCTGAGAAAAGTTTTCTCAACAATTTGGCACAAGAACCGTTATATTCGAATGAATGAATTTCTAGAATTTATAGCCCGGAGAAAAGTTTATTGAAAATGATGTTTCAGTATAAAAAGCAGCATTTTCAATACATCATCATAATATAATGAATTAATTAACGTATCTTTGTGTGATATGTACTACGCAAAAAATGGTGCGTGTTTAACGGCTCCTGCTCTCCGAATATCCCTCCCACCAATAACAAATTGAGACATGAAGTGGTCGATGTGATGGTGATATATAAATATCCACAGTCTACGTATACAAACGCAGTCACGAACGTACACAGACACAGTGTGCGAATGAAAGAACGAGGACGAACGCAAAACACTCTCATAAATCTGTAACGAGATCCGGAGCCGTTGACTGGCAGACATCCGGAGATATTTACGACGTCCATATGCAAACTGTTTGAACATGGCCTGGCTAACAGCGGGATAAGTAATTAATGCGATAGCGGCAACTTTTATGAATAGCAGCTCTGATTCCATCAATTTATTACTGAAGGCGCTTGTCGGTGCGGCACGCTTTGAAGTCTCGCTCAATCTCCGCGCCTGAGCGCCCGTTCGTTCCACTGCTAACTATAGCCAAGTCATCGTGTCTGTCTTCTTCGTTGCTGCTATTGCTTCTGCTTCTGCTGCTGCTGCTGCTGCTGCTGTTGGCTGCATCTATCTATGTTTGTGAGAATGTGTAGGTTTCTAACTCAAGCAGCAAGTTAACATCCAGCAACCAGCAGTTGTCGGCAACAACGAAGAGCAACACACACATCCGTGCTGCAAGACTTGCGCTGATCCTTCTCTCTCGCACAGCAGCACGTAATAAAGATGGGTCTGCTTATAGAGTACCAAGAGGCGGAGTCTCAGCAGGTCAGTGGGCAGGACCTCCGGAGATGACGTCGCAATGCAAGATGGCGTGCTCACGCACAAACAGCACCGACCGAGTCAGCAGAGGCGATATATAGTACCTCCGCGCTCGCGGCCAGCGACACCAAACATCTACTAAGCCAGTCACCTGCTGACTTAACACTAAACGATACACATACGACACCGATCTCCGGACACCAACTTAGCAAAATATATTTCAAAATTTATCTATCCTTTGATTGAACAATTTTAAAAATAACAGTAATTCACTTTTCCTTTCTACTAAGTAGTCATCTTCAGTATAGATACATCTTTTTTTTTTAAACTTAATATAAAGGTGATTAATCTCTAGAATGTATTATATTTATTGGTTTAACATACTCGTATGTAACTAAGAATGGTCAACGACCAATCAATTTGCCATTAAGATCATATAAATTATGTATGGTTTTATTAAAATTAATAAATATAGTATGAAGGCTGAGTGTAGCTGTGAATCTGTCTATTAAATTGTGGAGAACATGGTTGTCCCATTCGATGCCACTGGCGGGAAGCCGTTACCACGGCCATTCGCACGTCACCGTGTTAAAGAGAACGACCACATAAATAAGGTTGCAAGATCTCATTTCGCCTTTCCGAGTTGATGGTTCGGCTGCTCGTAAAACACCCGTAAATCTACTAAACTATGAGTGCCACAATCTCCCCATCACCCACGAATTCTTCGCCATCAGGGTAATGGCCTGACACTTCAGTGACCTTCTACAAAAATTGTTGTCCAAAGCATTCGCATTTTTACGCGAATTTGTTCGTACCTATAAATTGTCTTGTATCAAAGTATAAAATAAATATTTGTTTATATCAATATAAATGTTATTATATAAAATATTGCTTTAAACACATTAATTGTGTGACAGGTATTCTATCAATAAATCAATTAAATTACACAATTGCTAAATTTGAAATCTATTTTTATATTCGCAGATCTTTTCAATCAATCGATCATTTTCAGCAAACAACAACTATTTATTACATGTTTACAAATACTTGCATATATTATGTTTCTATAATGTTTATGCCAGTACAATATTGAGAAAATGGAAGGTTTTTACATCTAACATTTCATTCCTAAGGCTGTACTTTATATTTATAGTAGAAAATTTTGAACTTAGATACTCAACAAGTCAAAATGATCATCGTCAATAAAATTATTATAAAACTTACCTAGTTTGTTAATTATTTCATTTATATATTATTTTACTAATGGCGACAGAACATTGTTAAATTACTTGCAATAGAAACCAAATAGTCAATATAAATCCAAAACATATAATTTGATTCTTTTATTTCATTTCATAGTTAATTCATGTTAATTGTACTTACTAGCTAATTAAATCGTTGGACGTAAGAATTAATTATTTTAAATAATGTGTTTTGAAATTTTTGTATTGTCTTGTAGCTCAATGTTTAATTATTAATTAATAATTTCTACGTTATTGACTATAATTTTTCCAAAATATTTATCTCTTCGTATTTATTACCCCTGCATGTTCCATTTCTCTGATAAATTTGATCATACTTGATACTATGCGAAAGTCTGAACAGATGTGATTTCTGCTTGTATATGTATCAGTATCAAAGGAAACACATTTCTAGAAATCCAAAAAGACATAATGGTTGTTATTTTTATTGAAATTTTGGCGGACCGCGCTCAAAGAAATCCACATTAACTATTCGATGAATGAATTCATTCAGCGTAAATAAATAAAAACAATGGGCCTTGATAAAAATGAAACAAATAAATACACAGAGCTGAGTCGATGGAAAAAAGCGATGCCAAAATGTAGGTATTCGTTCTGAATACAATAGATGGTTGGATTGACAACTGACAGTCCGACATTGACAGATGAACATCCATATAAGCCAAAGACATATCCGCTCCAAAATGTGTATATATATATATATATATATATATATATATATATATATATATATACATATATATATATATATATATATATACATATATATATATATATATATATATATATATATATATATATATATATATATATATATATATAATAGTTAAATAAAGAAATATAAAATTTAACAATTTTGGAAAGTGGTAACGGTATTTGTTTTGAAAATGAAATCATTTAATATAAGCTGCAGTAATTACATGAATTAATGATCGTGTTTCTGACAGTTGCTTATTACGATATCTAAACGCAATTAACAAATATGATCAAGTTGGTTATTAAATATAAAAACAATCGTCAGAGAAATTAGCTAAAGAAACAAGCATAACATGATACAATAATTAATTACAAGTGATATGATAATAAAAAATAGTTATATTCACATTGTATTCAGGGAATATATGACCACAGCCATATGTTAAATAGTCATACATTATGATTAATATCACTTCTTGATCATGGTTAAATTATATTTAATTAATTTGATCATGTAACGTGCATGATGGTAGGCCAATTACAAGATCATTTTTCTTTAGCCATATGTCGATCGTGTTTGGAATTGTGTGGTGTGTACATACATATATGGTTATCGTTTTTCTTATACCTGATGGGACAACGCAACCCTAGAACACGGAATGATTTTTAACCGGGCCGTATGTGATATTCACGTCGCGCATTCGTCTCATATGCGACAGGTATCTCTCCGGGCTGACGAGATCAGAGCCGATGATGCCGCCTCGTTAAAGCGCGCGGTCTGCGCGACCGCCATTGATGAATCGGAGAAGACAGCTCAAGACAGCCAACATATCCGAACTTACGAATCCCGCATACTGGTATTCCATTGGCATTTGTTCTGTTATATCCAGGGAAAATTTAAGCAAAAAATTAAATTGTACATTCAAGCTCAATTTAAAACAGGTGAGTAACTATTGCTCTTATGTTCGTAAATTTGAATTAACATTTTTATAATAATTTTAAACTGATATCACATGTTAAGTTTGTCGGAAATAATAATATATTTATTCATAAAATGGGTTTGGCCCCATTCAATATGGTACAAATTATAGAAATCTTTTTAGACAATATTTCATTCAATATATTTTTTCTATGGCTAAATAATTCTAGTTGACCATCGCTGTCTCGTTGTTTTACATTAAAAATAATATTTCTACTAAAATTTGTCTTCCAGATTAATTTTGATACACGCATGACTTAGAATCCGTAGAACATTTATTAGTATTTCTAGCAATCGATAATTTTACAATAAATCTACATTTATTAAATTGGAGCATTATTTTATAGATTCATTTAGAATAATCAAACTAGACTATAGGTATGTATATATATATATATATATATATATATATATATATATATATATATATATATATATATATATATATATATATATATATATATATATATATATATATATATTTATATATATATATATATATATATATATATATATATATATATATATATATATATATATATATATATATATACTGCGTCATATACATAACTCTACACAATAATCAAATGCGACATACATGGCAATGTGTCTGAACATATTTATGTATGTTTGTCTAGTGTCTACATCGTTGCACAAATGTATAAGTATATATGTCAAAGTGTAACGTTCAGATGCCCGCCATCATTGCTTAATCCTTATTCGTTCGTCTGAAAAAGAACAACAGACAATTCCGAGAGGCAATCATGCAGAACCACAACGGCCACACTAAAGATCACAGCGAGATATCAGATACCGGAGAGCCTCTGGTTACTGATCGACAACCGATATGAAATACCGGGTTGACTTGACAAGACGTATACAGCAGCGTCGTCAAGCTGACACAGTAAATCCTAATAAAAGTGGCATATGCCGCATCGGATAAACAGTGGATACCTTATCAAGATTTTTAAAAATTACCACCAACAACAAAGTGACTACCGTCTCATAAACATAACATAACCACATACAGTCATTTTCTTTCATCTATCTCTACTTATAAATATTTGTAATTCTATAAATTATTGTATCAACATTTTTAGCATTTTTATTATCATGTGCAGCCATATGTTACTTTTTTATATTTTACGAAATATTCCCAGGGTTCTATCAGTAAAATGGAGCATTCCAAGATTGTTGATGACGTCACTGTTAATATCACCGCAATTTAAGAAACATGTAACATGATTTAATTATATATGATTTAAAAACTCCACGACTTCTAAATGATAAGTTTCTAGAGATATGAAATAACAACAAATCAATCATTTAAATGGTTAATTTATGGTGAAAATTGATAAACATGATTAATTTTGACGATAATTTCCATAAATTGCTAATATAATGTAGAAAATAGGCAAGGTGACATTCAAGTTACCACAAATGTCACGATAAGCAAAAATGATCATTAAAGTTTACCTTAATCAATTATAAATGAATAACTTTTTTCTTAACGCCAGTTGTGTAGACCAGTGTAATAATTCTCTAACGAACGTATTAAGTTTTAAATCAGTCAGAGCGATAATCAGTGAACGCGATCAATATAATACATAATTTACGGCGTCAAGTAATACATCTATAATCTGCTAATTGCCATGATACTTGGATACCTATATGAGAAGTCATCATTAATGATATGCAAATGTCGGTTGTCGCCAGGCCTAGTACGGCGTACGACCACCCGCAGGCATGATCGTGGATAATTGTATGTATGAATGATTAAAATTGCTAATGAGATAGGCTGTGGTGCTGTGTTCGCGTACCTGGCCACACCTGATGTATTTGTAGACAACATTTCAACGACGAATGTTACCAGTTTCTCCATTACATGACACTCAATCAACAATGCATATCTTATTGTATACCAGTATACCATATCTAATTTTTACCAGTGTTGTGCTTTTTCACTTAAATAATGATTGTCTACATTTTGGCGTAGACCAAGTAGAACATGTAAATAACATCATTTCTGCAATCAGTATATGCAAAATGTTATATTGCAGTAGAAGTACTTGTAATATTACCTATTCACAAAACTGTTGTATTGTAAATACAACACTAATAGTACAGTTTCTGTATGTACTGAATATTAGTACTAAAAGTATTTCTTGAAAAATAACTTTCAGTTTTAAGTCTACTACAGTATACTTAACTATTTTAAGTAAGGACACTTCAAGAATATATTAATTAAAAATAAATTATACAACTACAGAGCGTATAAAATCTATCATCATTATTGTATGAATATCTAACTAAGTAAGTAAGTAATAGGCATATTAATCAATATATTCATTAAAAAAAAGCCTAACATCTTAGCGAATAACGATAAAATATAATACGTGCGATCTTGATTAAATTGGCAACCTTTAATTCCATAATTATAATAAATTGCTTAACAAAGGTGTTCATATATAAGATCTGATATAAAAATAAGAATATTTCTTTTAACAAGAAACTCCATTTTATACTAATTGACTAATAATTATATTTTTATTATAGGAATACAATAAAAAACATGTTTATTACTTTTTTATACGAATGTATATAACGAAGTATTCTAATTATGAAAATTTAGAACTCGAGATTTTAATAGAAATACACCTTTTGACCTTCCCTGACTATCGCCGAATATAATTTGACTATTTTGGAACCCTCCTCTCTCAACCCTCCCACTCACACTTCTACTCAACTCTCTTTTTCTTACCCCCTATACTCTCTCTCTTTCTCTCTCTCATTGTCTTATTGTGTGTGTGTGTGAGTGTGAGAAAGAGCGAAGAGAGAGAAAGGGAAGCAAAGACTGAAGTAATAGTCTAGAGGTGCTTTCATGTTCAGTCTGTATTTTGTGTATTTTCTTCTAGTTTGTCTAATTTATTAATTAATAAATGATTTATTAGGAAGAAACTTTATTTGATAGTTATATTAATGTCATAAGTATTAAATTAGATAATTTTTGACAAAAATAATTGCTAATAGTCACATACATATACATAGGTATAAGCAAACTATACATTTTTCAAATGGGCGATAATATTTTTACAATAAGGCATATGCTGTATTTTTGTTACGAACGGTATGGTATCGTGACCAAGCGTTTAGATTCTCACACAGTAGCTAGATGTAGGAGAAACGGAACAATGAATGAGGATGAGTCAAAGCAAAATAATCTCGGTTAGACATTATTTATAAATAAGATAGAGAGAGATGCACCGTATCCCGCCAAGTGGTTTAAAATTATGAACGAACCGTAGCCACTTTAAAACCAGTAGCTGGTCATCTCTCACGCGGCAGATGACATAAACGGCCCGACAGCCGACATTCCCGAATTCCCGTTCTAGAGGCGTGCGCTTCTTACGAAACTATCCGAAACCGAAACGCGCGATCTATGCCATGAAACAGAAAAAAACAGAATGATTCGAATTGACAGTCTGAGCACGGATGGCATATTCTAAGAACATATTGCAATTCAGCGAAGGAACAAATATTTGTATCTAAAAAGGCGAATTCTAGAAATGGACAACATACAATAGGTACTGATTTATTCTTCACGAAACTTTTGCAGATACTGAACTAGAATTCTGTGTAAATATTCTACATATAATTATAGCAATACCTATTGCTGAATGGTATGTATTCACATTTCTTTTATAACTGTAAACGGGATTTATAAAAAGTGGTAGTAGAAGATAAAACATTTGTAGTGTTATACAGCGTACAGTGACGTAAGATATGTAGTACATGCTCTTGTCAATGCAAGTTTTAGTTAAATTCAGAATTTTCCCTAAGTATCATTGTGACTTAAAACTTAAAAGATAAACGAAATAAACATGTATCGCAATTGGGATTTTTATTTAACTTTAGGTATCTCAAAATTTTACTTATCAGTACTTTTGAACTTAAAAATTAGTAAATACAAGCATATTAAATGTAAATATAGCAAATTGGTAAAATATGTTAAAAGATATATGCGTTATTATTGATGAAGCTGTTCTTAAGACGCATAAATAATTCTATTGTTTGCACTGGGCTGATTGTTTCGAAGTGTTCACCTAAAAAAAAAAAACAGTTTATTTCGTCCATGCCAGTCATATCATTAATCAAAGAAAGCGAGCAAAAGGAGGATCGCGGGAAGCGCTATATGCGTTCTTCTTAGAAGAATGTAATCAGAGAGTTCGTCCAGTAGATAAATGAATCGATGTATAAGCGTCCTGACATTGCTGTAATTAATTATGGTCTCCCTTCGAGGTAAGTGTGCGTTCAGAGAGACGGGCGCGATTCATCGGAAGATATCCGTTCGATGATTTATCGCGTTTTTCATCCGGACGAGAGACATTAGTTGGTGATCACTTCTGGTCTCGCACTAAGTCAGATATTAATTGAGGCGCACTGGGATTGCGGTGTTGCCATTTCGTGTAAATCGGCGTCAACTTTAATAAAAACTTGGACAGTGACGTATTTCAGGGATTCCAGGAGTTGTCAAAGTTGGTATTTCTGATGTAGGCAATATAAAACTACCGTGAGAAATAGCTGCCGATTGAAAACTACTTAAAAACAACTAATTAGAATTACTGAGTTATTGTTCATAATATTACATTTATATTGTAAGATGTATATTAAATAGATTTTAAAATATATACCTATATACCTAAAATGAAATAATACTTAATTGCTAAATCCTGAGCCTGACTTGAACTGACAGAGAAATATGGTTCGTTGATAAATGACCTTAGTATGTCAGATAGATACGAGAGAAAAACAGCGTTGTTTGATGGTTTGTTGCTGGGGCCAAGCGTCTTTGCTTGGCGTGGTGAAGACGACGTCGATCTACAATGGCTGCCTAATTGCGACGTCCATTTGTTGGGCGGGGAGTATGTCTGGCGAGCTATAGTTATCGGTGACCAGCGTCGTGATTAATGGACAACACTTCTTGATAAAGATGTGCTACTAGTTCTACACTCTAACACATTAGTGCCCTATAAAGAGATGGGTTTCTTATCCTGTTTCAATAGAAGGGTCTGTCATGTAGCACTCTGAAATTAGTCAAAACTTATTTATAATTTATTTAATATTTAAAATAATGAATTTACTTTTTTTAAATATTAAGTCTAAAATCATGACAAGGTAATTCTATAAAAATCTAAAAGTAATAGGTATGATCGATCCATTATCGAAATTGTTCCATTTTACAGTATTTTGATTCGAACAAAAGTGTATCAATTCGTTTATGTAAAATTTGATGTGTATTATTTTATTATGTAAATTCGTCTAATATTATCATCGAGTACCATCTTCTAATGGCGTGAATGACAGCAACACCCGGCGGTTATAGCGGCTACACGCGAAACTAGAATCAAGCCGCTAATTCGACGTGGAAATAACACTGTCATTAGGTCGCCTCGGTCACTAAGCTGTATTTCCTTTAATGCTAATTGCTTATTATTATTTAGTACAGTTACGTTACACACCTCTTGATCTGTCCACTATAAATACCAGGTTCTCCCATGGTGTTTTTGTGTGTGGAAAAGTAATTGCCAATTATTATTTGTGGGCTTCCTATAATTACAATCGAATAAACAAGAATTAAATTATTGTTTGCGCCGCCGCATGGCATGAATCGTGAATTGCATTATGACAGCCAGAAATCGCTTTATAATTATAGTATAAAACTCTTTTAACACTCCTTGTTATTGCTCAAATAACAAGTTGAACATTAATCATTTATTATGGACTTCCTTTCGGTCTTTCTTGCACCAAAATTTAATTGAATAGTGTCTTTTAACGACAAGTCATTGTTATAAACCATTTTGTACTGATTTGCTAGCAGGATTTTTTTTTTTATTATGTATTACCTATTTTCTTTTTTAACTCAAATTGCTGTACGTTTTAAACCAAAATTAAGATTCATTTAAGATTTTTTTGGTTTACAAATTTGCATATACATACTCTACTCGTAAAATTAAATTGACCAGCCTCAACTGCTTTGGGAATGACCTATGTATAACGTTTATCGTAATTTGGTGCACATACATTTATGAATTACCAAATTATGTGGATTGTAATTTAAATTCCATAAGCTGTATAATTTCGCACGAAGTAAATTAATTGGGCACAGATACAATATTGTAGAAAAGATATGTACATTTATACCATATAATATGAAGTATTTTATTTTGCAGTTTGTGTTATTTGTTACTGCAAGATTGCATCTGACCGTATCTGTACAAAAATTGCACTATTCTTTAATCTTTATTTTCTGTTTGTATAGTTATTTATTAGGCTCTAAAAATGGAAGAAGTATAGCATATATCTTTGAAACTAGGACTTCATAATTTGTGTCACTGGTTTTGAAACCAACCCAAAATATATTAAACCTAATTCAAAATAAGAATTTGGATAAAAAAAAATCTAATAACATTTGAAAATTAAATTATTTTTGTCTTCCAGGTATAGTATATGTATAATAACTATTAAATTAACATTATGCATTAACAATTGAGGTTATATACAAGCATGGTTTAAGCTAGCTTGTATTGTGAAATCATTATGCTTTTCTATTCGAGTCGTTTTTTTTTTTTTTCTAAAATTACTTCAAAATTAAATAGTATAGTGATATTGTAAACCGCCATTGTGTAGACATTTAGTATATAGTTTTATAATCTTTTTCTAATCAATTATACATTTTTAGATAAAATAGGCCAGCATTTTAAATTTGATGTAGATTATGCATTAACATTTATTTATTTAAAAAAAATTATTGAAGTAAACATATTTTCGAAATCATACAAATATTATATTTATTTTGTACAAACACAAACATAAATTATAATGCTAGTGGAAATCATGTTATATAATTTAAGTAGAACATATTTAAAATTGATAGCACTGACGCGATGTGTGAAACAGTTGATGATGAAACCAAAAAAAAAAAATAAAAAATCTCTGCGTGTTTGATTTTTTTTCGTGCCACTAAATATTACAGCCTGAATGGTAGCCGTTTTTAGTAGTAGTGATAGCTCGGTGTGTAGCTAGTACATAATCCCCGTATTACAAGCGTGGGTCGTCCACGAATTATAACGAATACGACTTGATGGATCACATATTGTATGCTCGGTTCCTGGCTCGACATCAAATAAACATTTTCCTCATCTCCTGTTACAGATGCGTTGGCAGACGTCAAGCTACCGTATTCAGACAGACTACCTGCTCTGAGAGCCCGTTTCAAACCAACAAACTTATTACCGACCCATTTACATTGGGACAAAATAATAACTTCCAATCAAAAGAAGATTTATATGTTGCAGGCTGCTCGGAAAGCGTATAGGGCATATTTTATACATCCATTCGGTTATGGAGAAGAACTTTAAATGTATTTTTGAAATATTATTTTGAATAAATTACAATAACCATACCAACAAAGTAAAACTGACAGAAGAAATAACATTTGGTAAATAAAGTGGAGAAAGCAAAAAGTTGTATATTTTGTATAAATACTTCCTCAAAATGTACACATTTGCCCAAAATTTAGTTAACTGATCTTGGCTAGGATTATCATATGTATGTTTGAGTTATTAATATTACTCTTCTTAACTTGTTTAATATTTTACATACGTATAAACGGTTTTTGATGAAATCAATTACATAGATGTCATTCTTCAAATAAGTGGCAGATAGTTGGCTGTTTATACGACGACATAAAATTAGTAGAATACGCCCGATGGTCGATAATTAGTTATGGCTAATGCGCCGCCATATATAAGCGTACGTGATTGAAATAAAACTTGTGGTATGGGAGCAGCGGCACCTTTGTGTTGCCCCAGAGAGTGATGGCCTTGTAATATCGTCATCGTTGCCGTTGTCGCCGCGTACCAACTGACGAATACAAAATACCCTGGACGCGCGCGCTGCGCCGGGCAAAAACTATCTCATTAGTTCGTCTTGAAAGGCGATTAGAGAATTTTCCACCGTTCTGGACAATTAAACCGAATTGTGCGGTTCGTTTTTCAATCACGGCATGACCAAGCATTGAACTCGACCAAAAGAGGTTTTAGTTTCCCTTGGGATCAAGTGTGCGCGGTGCTCTTTTACACCAGTTCCGCAAAGCTAATCTATAACTAACACTATTGTTCTCATGTAGTTTCTTTTCAATGTTCACACTAATTGCATAACAAATTTACATCAGATTTTGTACACAATTACTGCAGCAAACATTTTACAGTTTACTTAAAAAAAAAAAATTACCTACATATAATTAATCTTGGAAAAGTATTTAAATTATTAGATATTGTTGACAATTTAATTTTTGTTACCAAAATTGTAGACCAAGCTTTTAAAAATCACAAATATCATGTATGTAATTCGTTGAATTTTTTTTCCATAATAAAAAATAGGATCAAAGCACCGGTGTATTTTTATGAACAACTCAATCTGTTAATACCGAAAAAGTTGCTGGTCACTTGTCCAGCGTATATTCGCTGAGTATTAGAGAGGTTCGCTTCAACGAAGCGACATAAAACGCACGGCACTGCATTATCTCGTTGTTCTTGAACGATTCAAGTGTTTTTCGAGCATCGGATCCGGTCCGGCCGTTTGCCTGCCTCTGACGCGTTGTCCACCGTCCACGTGATCCTTTATATTGTCCCCTAGAGAGACAGACAGAGACCGAAAGCCATTCTTCATGGTTTGATAGATGTGTCAAATCTCGGGACAGGTATTGTTGAGATGAAATAAATGACATGGGGCCTCCGACAAGAAAGGAAAACAATCTCCTTTGTTCGTAATGACGCGCTGTTAATTTACTTCCAAACCGTGGCGAATGGCAAGATGCGCACAAGCCGCCTCACCGATGACGTGCTGTTTTCTTTATACGTTCTTTGTACGTTCAACCAAACAAGAATAAATAGTGAAAAAAGAATATAACAATTAAAAAAATATATAATAACCGAGAACTTACAGTTTTCTTTAAAGTTCATATAGGTAGGGCAAAATTTGTGCTAATTCTTGTTCGACTGACGATGGCTACTTGGTAGCCGAAATCTACATTTCGTTTTTCCAAAATAAAATTTTGAACAAAAGCTAAAAGTTTGTTTTACTCCTAATTAAACACGTCTTCACGCAACTCAACCTCAAACTAATTCATATAGGTAATGAATTAAAAATCGAGATTGACGTTATGTGTAAACTACGTTCTGTGGCAATTAAAATTGATAAATAACTGTTCAGTGGCCACGTGTATTATAGGCAGTTGCCACGCAATTTTGGTTTGGGGGAAGTAAATTGAAAATTCTTTTTCTGACGTCACTAAGATGATAAAAGTTACGAAACTTTAATTGATATTAACTAATAAATGATAAAAAGACACAAATGCAAAATATAATATTTAAATTAAAATCTATTTGTGATGTTTGGGTTCGTATTGTACATACTGTTCTCGAATTAATTCGTAGGAATAAGATTACCATTTCTTATAAAAGCAACTCTTAAAAATAATACAATTGAGGTTTTCAGAATACGTCTAAATAATTATAGCTAAACAAAAATAATAAAGGGATAATTCCTGTTTGTTACTAATCTATTTTTTAAATATATTTTCATGTTCTGGTAATGATAGATGTCAGTATTGTAAGATATAATTGATGTAGAACAATGTATTCTCATCAAGCATGTAACACAAGCTTAAGTTAAGTGTATCATGCACAAGCATCAATCACACCATATGCATGTATGTATGTATGTATGTGTGGAGGGAAATGGGTGCGCGCATGTGTTGCTACGAGACAGCTACCGTCTAATGTGATTTAGTGAGCGGGATAACAAACGCATTATTATTGCCGCGAGTGCGGTGAGAAAGCAACAGACCCAACAACGTTGGTTATAATGGAAGCCCCCCCTTAAACAACCAGAACAGATTTATTGTCGGGTATTATGATCTTACGTATGATATATACTTTTTTTCATTTCACCGCGCCGTATGATTTGTTGGAATGCAGTCTCCGGGTTTGTGCCGGCTGTCGTCCATATCGACTATAGACTATTCCTCGATCATTTTGCTCTATGTCCTTTTATGTCGGAATGCATCTATTATCATTCTATTACTTAGTCCATAATTCATTACAGTTAACCTCTTATATTATTTTCTATTAGCTATACATAGGTAAAAACACCTTTTTTTCAAAACGCTCAATTTATGTCAGATTAAATTCAAATCTGAAATAAATTGGACATTATAGAAAAAAGACCTAATTTTACCTATAAACGATCTTAATCATGTTAGATACACAGGGATGACATAAATGAGGATGTGTAATTTTAAAACGAGGACGTAGAGGTAGATGATAATAATAACAACTTTATTGTAACCATTGGGTTTAAACAAATTATACCTACTACGTATAAGAATATCCAGTGCAATGAAATTATGGTTATAACTATTGTACTGAAAATTCTTATACGAAGTAAGTATATTTTGTTTTATACTCAATGGTTACAATAAAGTTATTATTATCATCTACCTCTACGTTTTTTTTATGCAGTATCTAAAGTTTATTTAGGTTATAATCGAAAACCGTAAAATAATAAGAAAAATTATAATTTTAAAATAAATCAAAACATCTGCAGTGTCTTGCATTGGACTTTCTTATACGTAGTAGGTATATTTTGTTTAGAAAGAAGGATATTAAAATATAAATTTTTCATTCAAGATATTATAATTATTTATTACGCTATGTCAGACATTATTATGGCTGGACGTGTTTACTTTCTTATACGAAGTAATAAGTAATCATGAAAAAAATCGATCTTGAGATTTTAACAAGATTACACTTTTATACCTTCCCTGAAGAGAGTGAGTGCGTGTGTGTGTGCGAGAGAAAGAGAGAGAGAGAGAGGCGTTATTCCAAAAATAGTAAGTTTTGATTCAGGTAAGCTTAAAAGGTGTATTTCCATTAAAATCTCGAGATCGATTTTTTTCATGTTTGCAATACTTACTTATTACTTCGTATAAGAAAATAAAAACAGAAACTCATGTGTTAATTGGCTTTTAATGGCTATCTCTGATATTAAAACTACCTAGGCTGTGGAGTAGAACTTTAGTTATCCACATTATGATGTGGAGTAATATAATAACATGATATACTTTTTACCTCTGATGCATGCTTCATAATTTAATTGCGAATCCAGCGTTTTACAACAGGGTAAAACATATTCATTCAAAAATGTACTTCTTCGACAGATTACATAGGAAAAGTATTTGTGAATGTATTCCGTATTTTAAAATATCTTGGAATGTAGTATAGCAAACTAAGAGAGGGATAAAGGCATTGTAACCACATCAACTAGATGGGTGGAATAGAGATGGCTGCAGTCATATCACGGGTCGTAATACAACTGTGTGATATAGTGTCTGATAAATTAAAAACGTGCACTCGGGGGCCGCCGTGTTCCGCCAAGTTATGAAATCGAAACAGTATCATAAACATTGGAAAACAATAATTCCCCGAGCATTCCTTCCATCTTGCCCTTCCTGCATCCAACGAACGTACCAGCAGCGGCAATAACCATATTTCATAAACAAGCACTGGTGGCGGCGGCCATCTCGACTTAAAATATTTAGCAGGGCAAAGCAATAAAAACGACCGGCGTCGAGTACCGTTTTATGAAGCACCCTCATAACTACTGCGCGTTGCCAGATTTCAAAAGAAATAATAAAGCCTGCAGATTTTGCAGAATGGGAATTTAAAGGAAATTATTATCATATTTTTCATAAGATGAATGTATGTACATATATACATAGGTAAGAGTCTTACAATTTAATATTTTATTTGTAAGGCATATCAAAAATAATCATTTTATTGAATTCAACGAAATGACATTTTCATTTTTCATGAACTAAAACATGGTTGTTCTTGCGTATACCTACATAGGTATTATTTTGTATATAAAACAGGTCGTTCAGTTCGTTTTGCTTCGGGTAGTGCAGGCAGGAAGACCGTTTTTCGGAATTTATAACATCGATATATTTATATGGAAAGCAATTTTGTGAGGCGGAGCGCTTCCCCTGCACATCCATATATAAGGCTGCAGGAAGATGTATGAAGTGCCAGCCAAGGGTGTGTTAGATATCTCTCGACCGACAACGCTGGTACGACCGCGCATATACACTTTGCACCGGTAATAGAAACATATTACCCTCTCACATGGCCTTCAACGAGTCGGCAGCCATTACGGTGTAAGGTTGGTTTATGGTGTTAATGCGCTCTATTACATCGTGTGTAAATTACACGCGTACATCGTACTCACGCTACACCATCTTGGCTTCTGATGTTGTGCAATGGCTTCTGAGTCTACACGATAACAATTGATGGCATTTTCATATTCAACAGCTCGATTTTAATTTCAATTTCTATGTGTCAAATGCTCAAAAATTGATAATAATTCATATGAAGCAATTACAAATAGATAACCTAACAAACATATATACATTTAGCTACAATTATTAATTTGACTGTCCATCTGCTAATAATGTATGTCATATAGGTTATAAAATATATAGAACTTTAGAAAATTGAAATTATAATTGTAAAATTATATGTTTATATGTATGTATGTAATTTTTAAATGGCGCCTCGCATACTACAATTCTAAAATTAAGTATTAAACATACTTATCATTTCTGTATAACGCATATGGATTCTATAATACCTACCTAAGATTGAATACCATGACAAGAACAACATAGAAAGTGTGGCTGTACTGATAAGTTAACAAAATAATTCAAACACGCCAGTACTCTAAATATAATTACTAGTTTTGACTATAATAATAAATATAATTTGTAATTAAAACATGTTAAACTTAGATTATAACTAGTTTTAATTGGTCATAGAATAATTTATCATAACAAGATATTTTTAGGAGCATAATTAAAATATTACAAATATAAATACACTTTTACAAATATGATTTCATTATTAGTGAAAAAAATTAAAAATCAATTTTAAGTAACATATTGTGAGGTTGGGAACAACAAAAAAAACTCATTTACCAGCAAAGAACCGACCGTAATTAAATATTAACGTTTAATGCCATTTATCATAAAAAAAAAACAACCCTTTTTAAATTTGAACAACTATCTTTTAACCGTGATAAGTTCTCCCAAAACTAAAGTGGGCCCAAAGTTAATCTTCACTCTGACTTGCATAGCTGTACCGTCCAGTATTCAATAAATATTTTTTAATCAAACTAAAACTCTAATTTGATATTATAATGCCAGTGTATGGACTTATAAAAACGGTATACTAAACGATAATCTAAGCTAAACTAATTTTAATCTAAACTAAGCTAACGCTTCATTCATAGCACTCAGAGTTAAACACGTGTGCATTAACGACCCTGTTCATATAGAAAATTTAACTAATCTAAATTAATTATAAATTAAAAACCCTTCGCTGTATTTATCAACACTTGTTTCAACTTTTTGAAGAGTCAGTTTAGTTTCGCTTAGCGTTAGTATAGCGTGGCTTAGCTAAACGTTAGGTTGCATAAACGCAGCATAAATAGACGCGACAAAGAGGCGGGTGAGCCACTTAACGCCATCACTGCACCAAAAGCCATTGCCATAACTCGTGTGGCCGTTTGTTTAAACATTCTATTATAAGCGACAAGCGAGCGAGCGAGCGGACAAGCGCTATATACATACATATGATGGCGCTGGCATTAAACCTCTCGTTACGTGTGTCGTTTAGCGGTGCGGTGTTGATTGGCGCTACCGTGCACCGCTAATGGTCAAGTACACATGCCACTGTTGACACATCGCCGGATGCGTTAAATTCTTTCCCACTGTGTGTACTCGAAAGCCAACTTAACTACTGGCAGCCCGCCGATACTGCGCTTCCAGTGGCGGAGATATTGTCTCTAAATCACACCTTCAACTATCTTCAATTTTTGTTTCTGTGGTAGATCACCAATGTGATGTACGTTTACCATTAAAGGGGAAATTAGATGCAAAATGGTTAGCTAAAATATTAAGAGTGTTGATGACATACAACTTCAACAAATAATTCCCAGTGGGTTGTGGGACTGATATTACAGAAGTATTTAACCTAAATATCTGTTATTATATTATACATAGCTTAGGATAAAAATAGAATAATGTGAAGTATTATTATGTTCAGAAATATTCGCCTAAACGACTTAACTTTGTTTATGTACGAACAAGCATTTAAATCTCTCGCCACAGCAGGGATTACAAATAAATCAGCATGTTTAAAGAAAATAAGTAAACCGATTTTGGAATTTCTTTGAAATACCGACATATATTTATGGATTATCTTCTATATCTTTGAAATGAACCTATCCTAAGATGCTGCCATATGAAAGGATGTAAAACTAAATAACTGGAAGCCTGCAGGAGTTGGAAATTTGAAAATACAATGCCTATTACTATAAATTTTAAGGCGTACACGTATATTAAAAATGTATTTTCTGTATAGGTCGTATTTCAATTTATATATAATGTTAAATTTATAAAAATAAAAAATAATATACCTACATATGAAACGTTATAATATAAACATAGTTGTAAGTCCTATGCTTTACCCATAATTCAATTTTGAAGTTAAATAATAATTTTTAAATTTGGATCTTTTGGTTTTTATTCTTAAAAAATATATAAAATTTAATTTAGACCAACAAATACGAAAGCTATTGTCGCTACATTTCTTTGATTGGCTGGAAAAAAATTAATATTTTATTCAATATTATTTATTGTAAATTTAAATTTCTATATGCATCATTAATTCTGTAAATGTATCTATTATATACTAGCTTTGCGCTCCGGTTAAATTAAAGTAACAGTATACATAAGAAAAGTGTATACTCGTATTTGAAAAACCAGTCATACTTCGTCTCATGTTTATATTTGAAATCATATACAAAATTATACCACCAAATTATAATCTGGCATTATAAAGTAGCTGAAAAAAGTTTTATTGTAAACTCAAAAACAACATTGGGTAAAAAAACAGTGGTCATGAGAGATAGACAGGTTTTGGTAGCTGAAGTTGACACACAAACACACACGGTGGTGAAGTAGTCCTACGAGGCTAGTCCCAAACAAACAGGCGCGCGATACAATAGGATGGTCATAGGCGACGAGAGGGCCATACAGCCGCAGCCACTCACGGCACCTACGGCAATAAACTGCCGGTATAACCAGACCAGACAGCCCACTAGAGGAGCCAAGTATATAAACAAAACGAAACTTTTACATTCACACACCCGATGTACGACACCGTTTTTATTAAGACACGTACATACATACATACGTAGATGCTCACCTCGCCGCGAGTAGCACGCCCTCTTTAATGCGACGTGACGACACGAAATATATTACAACAACTTTTTTGAATATCATAATTAACGATAACGGACGACGCTATTTAACCATGAAGGTGTTCATCAAAAAGATGCGTCTCTAGATTTTATCTGATCATGTATCAGTTGAATTATAACATGTCTACTTTCAAGTGAAGTATGTAAAAAAACAAGCTTTGGTTTGGTTAATGTATACTACTCCGTCATAAACAGCAGTTTAATAAACTATACAGAAATGTACCCCAGCTAGTTTTTTTAGAAATGGCAAACATATTTTATAAACTGACTATCCTTGATCTACATAAAAAACAATTTAATTATTTCTGTTCCTGATTATGACATACCTATGTATATGATTGTCAAAACGTTGAGTGTAAATCTTTTTTTTTAAATGACAGCATCTGTGTTAAAAAATAAGTTTAATGATTTATATTATTTAAGATATTTCGTATCCTCATAAAAAAAATAATGCAATAAGATTTTTATTAATTATTAAATTTTTGCTGTAGTTAAAAATCCATTTTTTTGTAAATTATCGCAGTAGCAAGGGCTGGTTTTATAATCATAAATTACATTCTCGGATAAAAAATGCGAATGTAACTTAGATGTGGTATTTAATCCGAAATTATTTAAATTATAACGTACATTCTACTGATGACAAACAAGAAATATTCTATTTAGTTTGATGAAGATAATACCAAGAACCATTTCTAGAGAAACTTAAAAAAATAATGCTGACCATCGTCCTGTAAATTAGTTATAGATGCAATTGAGGAACAATGAAAACTTTTTAACGTATATGTGTGTGGTACGGTGTGAAAAGTGCGGCGAATGAAGAAGAAGCCAGCAGAAGAATCGAAGGAGACAATGAAGCAATCTATCACAACGATGGTAAAAAGACGAATTGAGTGCTGGTGCTACCTATTGATGCAGAACCAAGGTTGTCTTTTGTTGAACAGCGGATATAGTGTGTCGGTCGGTTTGCCGCGAGCTTAACTTATTTATAGCTTCATTGTCGTTCATCCGCACACCAAGTCGTCGAACGAACGTTCCGCGAACCGAGGTGCCGATCACCTTACACCACTTCACAATCAAATCATTCACTTGTAATAGTAAATATTACAATTGAACATCGGCTTGTATGATCAGATTTTTCTTGAGATTTCTTTTATTTCAGGTCTCTCAAGATTGATCTGAGTCATTTTATATAAAACTACTGATCTAACTTAGCCAAACCCAACTTATATCCGTAAGCCGCAACGTACTCAAATTAATTCTACTTGCAAATGCAATTATAAAATATAACGGTCGTTAATTTTATCCTAATAAAATATAATTTAGTTAGTCCTTCAAATGATTAAGTTACATCAAAGATTAAAAATGAATAAATAATATCATAATATAAATTGTATACAACAGTAAAAATTAATTTTAAAAACATTTAATGGATTTGTGGGGCTTTTATAGAGAGACACATTCATGGAAACATAAAAATGTACTGGCTTATTTTTTAAGAGCAGAGATTTTAGCAAGAAGTCAACAACTATGTAAATCAAAATATAATTGCGTGGATATAGAAATATCATATTAAAACACGTAGGTATATTATTAATTAGTATCACGGTCGTAATTTTAGCTCCATGTCAGAGGATATGATTTGTAGATTTTTGAGCAGTTATGCGAAATTTTAAAATGACACGAATGTTCATTTAAAAAAAATTCTGGGTTTAAAGGAAATTCGAATTTAATTCAGACTACAAAGGCTTAAATGGGTGTAACTCATTTTGCCTTATGGTTACTTTTTGACCCGTTTTAGCTCGCCGTACGTAGTACTGAAGAACTTAAGTGTTTGTCAGCATAATTAGTCTGCAACATTCTCGGATTCAAAAATTTCCTTAACAAAAAGTTCGTCATTTATCGCCCTGATGACGAAAATGTAAATATCTCAAATACTTGGTAACATGTTGGTCGCTCGCTCGCTCGCTCCTTCGCTCCCTCGCTCGCTAGTCGTAAGATCAACCATCCTCACCTCTTCTCCTCTGAAGATACTAAACCGATCTCAGCCAAATTTGGCACACATATTGTGTAGAGGCCCAATTCCATCCGGTCGTAAATTAAATCCAATCAGAGCCGTACTTCAGGAGATATTGGGCCCGCAAAAATCTACGTAATTTTCCAAATTATTTGATGTATTTAAACATCTTTTAGATTATAACCGAAAGCCGTACAAAAATAGTGAACATGATCATTTTTAAAATAAATCAATTATAAAAATATTAATTATACCAAACAAATCTACGTAAAATTACAATTTTTTTGATGTATTTAAAGTTTATTCAACTTATAACGGAAAGGCGTAAAAAAATAAGGAAAATAATCATTTTGAAAATAAATAAAATCAATAAAAAAACAATTGAACTGTTTTTGTTTTTTCCGGCTTGCGCGATACTTTAACTAATGCATATGACAGTTGATATTTTAGATTGATTACTATATCGTTGTTGATTTGATTGTTACTTCGATTATTTTCATTATAGTGCAATAATAGTTATTTATACAGAAATTCTACATGCCAAAGTTTAGGCAACAGCTCGCCGACGCCAAGTATATTTTTTATAATAACCAAGGTATGAAAATAAAGATATCTTTGATTAATTACTATACCATTGTTGGTTTAATTGTTGCTTTGATCGCTATAAATATATAGTTTATTTATTCAGAAACTCGCCATGCTAAACTGTAGGCATTGGCTATGCCAATGCTAAATAGCTCGCTGCGGGCGAGCTCTGAGCATTGGCGAAGCCAATGCTTGTTTTTACACGGTTATAAATAGGAGAAAAATGGTTTACAATCAAGGCAAAATGAGTTACACCAGCTTAAATTTCTTGTATATTCCAAAACTTCAAAAAATCTATGTAATTGAGAAATTCAAAAAAAAGAAAAGCATTTTACTGTATGCTATTGAATTACGAGAAAGGTGTTAATACAAGAATAATAAATATATTATGATTTTATAACTTTAAGAATAATACTGTAATTGGTTGTATATTGTATTAAAGATTGAAGCACCACGCCAGGATGCCTGTGCTATGTCCGTTACTTTACGAGCACGTCGCGTATTTAATGTGGTGCCAATTAAATAAATGTGCCCGTCCACTTCTTGTATTCGGCACGGAAATTACGGAATATTTCAAGCACTGCGATGCGTCACGAACGCAGCCTGCCAGGGTGATAATTAACAGCCGCAAATAACATTAACTGACGGCATAAATTACGGTCAGCCGTGTTTGTCGGTTATAATACGTATGTATGTTAGCTCATACAACACGATACAAGTTATACAACACTTAAAACTACTTCACCGTATCAGGGGAATGCATTTTTTCCACGTGTATTTCTTTAATACCTTAATACAGTCCGGGGCAAAGACATTGAGTCACATTCGCCGCATGAGCAGAGTTGTGATATGCACTAAAATAATCTCAATAAATGTATTTCTACTACCGATATCCAATAGCATAAGAAAAAAGTATACAACATAAATACCAAAGAATGAAATATGAAATATGTATGATGAATACAATTTAACGGAAATCATATTTCTTTATAATATCTACAAGAAGTGACAAAGAATGGTTTGTTGTCAACGCACTCTGATATTAATAATTTATTTATATATAACAATGTATTCATGGTACACGTAAACGGATAGGAATCAAAATGGGATTCATTGACTCATTCTACATTTAATTTTTTTTTAATTGTCTGTCCCAATAATATTGTGGTAATGCACGAGTAAATCACGGAGTCTGTGGTCAAATAAACTTTGAGAACCACTGACATGTAGAATATAATTTTAAAAATCTAGTTAATTCTTGGCAAAAGAGGAGCATGTTGACAACAAGAGACCAGTGTTAATACTAACTAAGTAAAAGCTTGTGCAATTACTGTACGGTAATGATGGCATTCTGTTTTTAATTATTTAATTATTCATAATAACAAACAATGATGTTTTAAGATCATATATAACGTATATGCTTTAATAGTTTTGGAATGATTTATTTTAAAATATATCCAAGGGCGATTGTCATCTATTTCAAGATATTTCAGTATTTTCCCCGCAGTGTATCCTTTCATAATTGCGCTACTGATGATTATCAATTAAATTAAAATAAATATAAAACCATTGACATTCTTTTCTCATAAATCAATTATAACGAATCTGTCTCGCACGAGACAATTTTGCAATTAATTAATATCAAACACGATAAGTACCAAGCAAGTTTAAAAATTGCAGCATAGTGTATCTATTTTTGTCTACATATAAATATAAACATATTATTGATAATGTTTTTATCAGCGTTGTTTAATTGTTCATGGCATGGTTTGACCAGAGATTAACCCGAAGACATCAATCACTCATACACTAATTACAGACAGAACGTAATTTTTCTGTATTCGACGCGGCGCTCTGTTGACAGAAACAACATAAATTACGACCTGTTTGTGATAAAAAGAGTTGAACCATGTGTCACTGTCATTAATTATATTTTATCTGTGGTACCAACCGAACCACAACGAGAAAAGTATGTTTGTTTGAAAAGCGTGGTCGTGCCATGACAAAAGAAGCTATACTCGTTATCTAACGACCTCGTTGTTATTAACACTCGTTCCTATTTATACGGGTGTCTGTACAAATATATTTGTTACATATATATAT
>JADQWA010001107.1:0-2500 GCA_018344505.1 Nebria ingens riversi
AAACTTATCAACATGAAATTTCCTGCTAGCTTATAAAATGTTGAAAATAAAATGAAAAGTGCTTATCAAAAATTATTTAAAATAATTTAAACCGTCGTAGAATATCAATTTCACTTCAATAATTATTATGGTACAAGTTTAACGACATTTTAAAAAATTTATAAGTTGGTAATTTTTACAAATTTGTTACGTTTACATATACTTTTGTACTGTAGTTTATTTCGTTTGACGTTTGTTATTTTGTTGTAGTAATTTATTCGGCTACTCAAAAACAAACCTTCAAATCAATTATAAACTTAGTTTATTGTCAAGTGTCTAAAAACTATATTTTAGAATGTACAATTTCATTCAAGTTACTTTTGACTGTGACATAAGGTTGTTGCAAGCATTCTCGGATTACCAATTATAATTTAATAAAAACCAATATTGCTCGATAGTGAAAATTATAATTAAACATCTGCAGGGTCTTGCAGTGGTCTTTTTTATACGTAGTGGGTTTAAATAGAAAGGAAATAAAATACAATATTTTGAAATTAGAAATTATTATGGCCAGATGTTTTTTAGTTTTCAAATGGACTTAAAACCTAACAAAACATTTATACCTATATAATATTTTACTATTTCTATTTGTGACAATAGATATTAAATGCCAAATAATTTGGGTCTATTTTATTTTTCTGTTAAAGAGCTGACAAGCATATTTGTTACGATTTATAAAATATAATTTCCCATACTTATCATTTTTGAATTTAAGATCGTTGCGGAAATATGACGTTTTGTTACCTTTATTTCTTCCATCCCATACTTACATAACTATGGCAACATAAATAAGAAATTTAAGAATTGCAGGAGCAATGTTTTTGTAACTGGTACACTTTTTGAAGATACTTTTCAAACAAAAGTTATGCGAAATATGAATATCTCTTAATTTAATTATAACTATGTTTACTGTAAACACAACGTTTCTCTCTCAAGAGATGCCAATCCAAAAATAATAAATCCTGATTCAGGGAAGGCCAAAAGGTATTATCTCGAGATCATATTTTTTTCATCATTATAATATTTATTTATTACTTCGAATAAGAAAGTAAAAATGTTGCAAAAGAAAATTGAAACAAAATTGTGACTTTCTTACACATTTTTAAGCACAAAAAGTTGCTTTTAATGTATGTATATTTGAATTTCTGGTGTACTTTTTAGTGGTTTTAATAGTATTTTTTTAATTATGGCGTACTCTTTATTATTTGTACTTGTGGTATAGTTAATCCAAATATTATATTTTATCGTGTTTATAAATTAAATAAATTATTTTAATTATTTTAATTCTTATATAATGTTATACATTTTGTTGCTTGGGTAAATCATATAATCAGAATTATGATGGAAATTCTGTCGTTTATTTTCTAATGAATTTTCGTCACGGCTATTATATGTGCATATTCAGTATATTTTATGGCTAAAATTATACGCCTTTCTCACTTAAAATTGTATCCGTTTTTCAGTGATCGAGTATATATAGATCACACGCTCTATTTGGTGCAATACAAGAGCATTTCAGTGAAAACCCCTCAAATTGAGAAAATCAAGTTTTTAGGAAAACAGTGACTCTTACCATTTGTGCCAGAGCTCATGGGGCATGATGCATGGAACAGTTGAACAAACTAAATAAAACTATAAATGGAATAAATGGCAATAGATCTTTTCGTTTGTGTCGCACTAAGTTGTTTCGATTGTACTCGAATGATGATGTCATTAGCACAATTTACTGACAGCAGAACATTTTGTCTGAAGTCAAACGAACAAAAAAAAAAATGTCCCGGCTGTCAAATTAATCTGAACTCCAACTGCGATTTAGCAGCGACATTAATATTTCAACATCACCACTTGATGACGCTGACGATGAAAATGTTGTATTCAAGTAGCTCATCAAGTAATGAAAATGATGAAAAAATTACGAACATTTTTACAACTATATTTGCCACATTGGATAACAAAACAATATTTTTTAATCATTCATACTAACTACGTATTTTAAACGTCTTCTCTTTTGGTTTTAGAAGTGCGTACAAATGACCTTGCACAACTTGTACGCCTTACACTTTCTCATTAGTTAGTGCAGGCAAAGCAAGTTCAGTACAAGTTCGAATAC
Source organism: Nebria ingens riversi (assembly GCA_018344505.1). NCBI lineage: Eukaryota > Metazoa > Arthropoda > Insecta > Coleoptera > Carabidae > Nebria > Nebria ingens. Next base: position 2,150 of record JADQWA010001107.1, read on the forward strand.
ACAAACGAACAACATCCAAACAAGTATTATGACATAAACTAACGCTTAATTTCCCTTAGTGCAAATTCAGATAAAAATTACTACAAAAACGAAAATACCAAAAGTTTAATATTCATATTTCATCCTTTTACAAAATATGAAGTAAACTAATAATAGATTTTGAATTACTATGCAACGCTTTCTTGTTCCATAAAGTCGAGTAAAATAGTGATAGAAATGCCGAAATACGTAACAATTTATTGAGGTTTTATTGTTGATTATTTTGGTTTCTTATTTTATCATGATTTTTGCATTCCGCTATGCACGAACTTTTTATACCTACTGATATTATGATTATTATTATTGATTACC
>JADQWA010001107.1:7500-17500 GCA_018344505.1 Nebria ingens riversi
AACAACCAAGGATTTTAAACGCTTACTTTAGCCCCAGTAAAAAGCCATTTTTTACATAGATTTTTTTTATTCCTTCTTTTCTTAAAATGTGGCTACGGTAATCGCCAGATGGGAATTATCTAAGCATTTTTTAAATATTTTTCTACAGTGTCATGTTTTCATTATATAAACCCACATCAGAGTATCTTTTGTGGCTTTTGATCATTTCTTACAAAAATGCTGCCTCTTGCTGTGCTTTGATCTTTGTTTACAAAACTAAATTGTATTCATTTACAAAAAAAAAAATGTTTATATAGGTAGGTACATATATTAATTTCTAAAATAATATATTCAGTCAAAAAATCGAGTTACAAATTGTTGTCATTTTGAAATTTCACGTAAAATAAATATGGAATCTTAATTATTATACCTATATAGCAGTGATTTTCAACATATTATCTTCGTAAAAATAAAATTTTAGATAATTTTGTAATTTGTTTTTCCATTAAGGAAAGTGGCAGAAACACAAACGACTACAAATGTATTAACTGATAATATGTATTTGGTTGTGATATACATATTTGTATACTTGTCCCAAAATATTTCTTTTATTCTATAAACCCTGCAATCGCCGCTTATTCAACATAATATTAGTAATTTTCTTATAGTAAAAATGCCGATGGTAATGCGTTTTGTTCTAGTATGAATAATTAAGCAATATGGTTTCATAAAGAAATCAGCAATACAATAACCGGGTCATGTACTAAAACACATCAACTCGGTTATGTGCATATAACCACAAAGGTGGTTATACGTATAAACCACCAAGCAGAGTGCGTATGTATGTAGAATGGCTTGTCCCTGTCTGGTATGTTTGCAGCGATATTTTAATGTAGAATTTCTGGGCGTGCCCGGAGCGCCATTGGCCGCCACTGACCGGATCTACCCGGATCAATATCACACCTGCTCCGGGAGCCGCGCTTCGCCCGGAAATCGTGCTACATACACACAATATGATACGTACTATGAACATTTTGCTTGCACTTATAAACTTTCCACTACAAACAAATAATATGACTGCATTACAAAATACTGATATTCATTATTACATGATCATCAATATGCTAAAATATCTAATCATTTTAACCAGCTAACTCTCTTTAATTCTATATTTAACTGTAAAGTTTTATTAACAATAACGAAGAGTTTCTGTGGCATATAAATTAAATTTAAATAATACTCTTAACATTGGTATATAAATAAATGTTCAACCGGCTATTTATACATTTAATATTTAAATATGTTTTCGAATCGCTTGAGCGTCTCTACAGTTCATTGTTATACATAAAACAAACTACTCGTAATGCATTCATACCAATAAATACCTATAACCTATATAATTATTCACAGAATTTATTGCGAAATTTGTTAAAATTAATAAGGTGCCACAAAACCTTTTTCGTGCAATATTAATGATAAAAATAATTAACAAGTTATGTGCAGTGCAAGACTTTTGAATAAAGCTAAATTTAAAGCCAAATACTGCCACAAACTCTGCTATATTTACTTTATATTTTATATAGCAGATGTTGACCTAATTGCAAATGTAACACTACACCTATATTCATAGAAATTAGCTTTAAAAGCAAACCATCTTTAATTTAGATAAAAATTACGATCTCTATTTATCTAATGCCAATTAATGTAAATTTATCTTTCACTTTGTTTGTTAAGAACCCTGCGAGTGAAATGTACGTCAGTTACGAATATATTTTATGGAAGCTTGCGTGGTTTACTGGCTAACGCTTCTAGCTCACAGTAAGTGAACTTTGTTATTTGGCTAGTTCGAATCCCGTCTAAGTCAATTGGAATTTTTCACCTGTGATTTACTTTGGTAAAACGGTACGTCGGTAGGTTTCTTCGGGTACTCCAGTTCCTTTGTCTAAGAAACACACAAATGTACATACATGCGACTCAATAATTTCAGAATTTCATACCATAGGTACCTACAGACAAATTAGGGAGTTAGTGCTCGGCCAGGTTAGCTTAAGTACACTAGTCACGGCAAATATCGGTCACGCACACTAATATCACACACCACGCTAAAAAGGGAACATTCCTAATAGCGACGCAGATAATAATAACAATATATCTTTACTAGTAACAGAAACAGCATGCCAGTATATACAAATATAATACAGCTCTAAATATATTAACTATTCTAATGGATGTGCGGTTGTGTTATTTGTAGATTTATCCTAAAATATCTCCCACCGTCTACTGAAACCATATTAAATGTAAATTATTTCTATTTTTGCTAAAATAGTAAATAAAACTTGCAAAATTGGCTAAAAAATGGTTAAATAGTTGACAATTTTATTTTAAAAGGTTCTTGTAGTACTTACATTAAATTTTTTAATATGTATGTGAAGTTATGCATTTTGAAAGTTAATCGTTGGCTATCCTGATGACGTAATAAAGAAATTATATGGTTGACCAGTGATTAATTCAGCTTACCTACATGCTCATTGGTCACGTTGGCAGAAAACAAATAAGACAAAGAACAACACAACTTGTGCATAAATAAATGAATCTCATTTTTTTTTTTGGAGAAAATCCAATTTCGTTTTAGCGCCACATGAGCCTTCTTCAGATGTAAATCAGTCAGTAAATTGTGGAAAAACAAAACAAACTGATTTTATGATCCTAACCAAACAACAACATCGCTACACAGCGCAATAATTGTTAAATTAAAGTTGATGCTATATTTATGAGTACCTAACAAACAAGTGACATTGGTTTGTTAGCTTGTGCTCAGTTCGCATTTTTTTTCTAAATCACTCACTCTAGTATGTGTTATCTTTAGTAGTAGTAGTCTTGGATATAAATGCTCATATTTTCCCGGCAATGTACATTAACCGTAACATATACAAATTAAACTTTAAAACGCAAGTAATATAAATCATCTTTGGAAAATTATTTCCGTAGTAATCAGTTTCAAATTCAAGTAAATATTTTTCTAACAATTTTTATTTATTTTGTTCAGCGAAAACAAATCTTTTAAGATGACAAAAGTTGTATAATTTTTAGAAAATATAATTGTATATTTTACTGTTCTTTAAAATGTAAAAGTAAAGATTGTATTGATGAAAAGAGTAAAGCATTTGGAGCGTGATAATAAGCCATGTAACTAAAGCTAAAAAGCAAGGCTTTTAACTGAGCATTAAGTCGTATAAAGCCACAACAAACTTAAGACTGGGATTTCGCCACTTCCTCATAATAGATTAATATTTTAACGGGAATTCTGTACGCAGGTAGCGAGGTGTTAAGTAGCGAGAAACAAACCATCTGTATTCGGTTATACAGTGGTGGATATATACGCAGATATATATGGTATAGTTGAAAAGGGGAGAGCGCTGTCCCTTGGGTGGTGGTGGCTTTGTATTATGGAGGAAATACCCACAAATCTTTAGCATCTCTAGAAAGGGCTACTATTGTTGTAATTTGTCTGTTTATGTCTTGAAATTTACCAACCGAGTGTGCGGATAACGAGCAAAATATATCCGTTCCTTCCTTCTTACAGCACACGTCAATACTTTGTCATTCATTGTCTCCACTTTTTTCTGTCTCTCGAAAACGTAAGCTATTGATTTTGTACTTTCTTTTAGGTAAACTTATTACGCAGAGCCGTCTTATAGGGATACGGGCCTTTGTACTTTAATAGGCTAGTGTCTAAGACTCGAGTCTGCTATAGCTTCATTTTAATCATACTTAAAAGTAATGGCTAAATTAAATGTTACCGTTAGTAAGTTACTGAAAATGTGTAGCTTACCGGTAAGATAACATATATTAATTGCAGGTCAACTGTTAGCAATTTAAAATGGCACCAATTTTTTCTTTTCCCTTGCTCTTGCGAATTCCATCTACTACATTAATTTAAGATACTGTACACCCATACTATGATACAAATAAAATGTCATACAAAACATGTTAGCCAAATATAAAAACCAATTTTTTACGAAGTTTAAATGCACATTTATCTTGTGAGTGAATACAAATGAAAGTGTATTTTAAGATCATTAATATCCATTTTTAAGATATTGTATAAGTTGCATAAGTTGCCAGAACATTACTGTTATAAGATACCAAAAATGAATTGATGAATTCTATATAAAATAATTATAGATAGTTTATTTAACTGCTGTCGACAAAATCTGTGTGTGACGTAAGTGTGTATTATGTGATATTGCTACTCAGTTTATATTTATTTTTAGCAGCGCTAGCAGTCACCAGTCATCCATCCTTATTCCTCACAGTTTATCATATATTTTATTCTAGCCAAGCAGAATTAAATTCGTTTTTTGAAAATAATGACTGCTGATTTGATGGCAACAAGAAAGTAGAGGGAATGTGATTTTATTTAAATATTTTCTTGTACATTTCTAGATTAAATAAATATTGGATTTAATTGTCTGAAAGTAATTTGATGTGTCTTATAGTTATAATTGTGTATATGTAGGTATAATTTGTCATTTGTGATACTAAAATATTATATTTGTCTCTATTTATAGTAGTAGTAAACTTTTATAAAGAAATTTCGTTTCACATCTATAATTTAATATTTTTATCAAACCTATATAGTTAATGTAATTTAATACAAATTATTTCTTTGTATCGAAGAATAAATACAACTTTTATCGTATTTAACAAGGTATTATATATGTGTATATATATATAAATATATATATATATATATATATATATATATATATATATATATATATATAATATATATATATATATATGTATATATATATATATATATATATATATATATATATATATATATATATATATATATATATATATATATATATATATATATATATATATATGTATATATATATATTTATATATATATATATATATATATATATATATATATATATAATATATATAACTGTTTTCTATGATGTCCTGATTTATTTAGGTACTAAAATTCTTCCAAAAATTGTTGGTTAATATTTAGGAATTCTGATACTGAGATAATCAGGAACAATTGTTTTTAGTTGCATTTACCATAAGCAATAAGAAATTCATTTGATATAAACATGTAACAATCAGTGAGTCAGTCGCAGAAATACTGACAACATTCTGACAAAACATTGATCCGCGCACGGTAGCTGTGGAGAAAGAATAGAGAGTAACATTACCATAGGTAAACCTCTTCCGGTTGTAGGCATTCACAATTATTGTGGGTATATGCGCCGAGTGTATTATTCTCGACAGTTCATTCAATGTGTACAAGGTGCGAAAACCTGGGGTTGATAGGCATGTACGTGTAGGTACTATATATATATGTATGTATGTATATAAGCTGCTTGCTTCGCCCAAGCTATAGCTATAGCATTATACGAACGTAGGTATACCGCATAGCTTCTCTGTGTATGACGGATTAAGTACGCTATGGTACCCATATACAATCAATGTTTACCTAATGCCCCCGATGTACAACTGGCCGCTCGACTGACAACTGTATTGCCACCATCATCATTGGCGTTCGTCAACTGTGTATAGGTGTCAATGGACAATGCTTATTTTGTAACTGTTAATCTGTTCCAAAGAGAGCTAGTTCGCCTGTTGTTGTATAAATCCGTGTGGTTTGCTTTCCAAAACCGCTCAAACTGTTTATAGAAAGGGAAAATGATGATCTCTATACATTTATATAGGTATTACTCGCATTAGCTATGGAAATCATAAACTCCCACAATAATCATTGTTACAATTTCTATACATGTTTATCAACGTTTTTAATTTTCACTCTTTGTTTGCTGAATGGTTTTACTTTCTTATACGAAGTAATAAGAAAGTAGATATTCTAATCATGAAAAACAATCGATCTCGAGCTTTTAACGGAACTACATATTTCGACCTTCCCAGAATCGAGTCTGACTAATTTTGAAATGACGCATGTGCCTGCATGCATTTTTGCGCGCGCACGTATGTGTGTATCTGTGTGTCTGTGTGTCTGAGTGTCTGTGTGTACGTGTGCCTCTGTGTCTGTGTGTTGTGTGTCTGTATGCATGTGTGTCTGTATGTCTGTGTGTGTGTATGTGTGTGTGAGAATGTGTGTGTGTGTATGCATCTGTGTGTGTGTGTGTGTGTGTGTGTGTGTGTGTATGCATGCGTGTATGTATGTGTGAGTGAGCGATGTACAGTCAAAACTGTTGAAAGTAAAATGATGAAACTTTAAACTTCAGTTTTGAATCTGGCTGTCAAGAAATCCTCTTATTTTTGAAAAGAATATTCAAACCGGAAGTGCATGTTTATAATAGTAATTTTTTGCTGTCTCTGCATTTCCAGTAAAAATATTTGCAATTAAAATGAGAAATATAAATATTTTGCAACAATTTTTGCTTGAAAAGTTTGTTCAAAAAGTGTAGCTGTTACAAAAAAATTGCTATTGAAATTCATACATTTCTGATTTATGTTGCTATAATTCCGTCGGTGTGGTAATATACATTTAATAAATCATATGAAATGTATTATCAGGATATATTATCAGGAAAACAAAATAGAGTAAAATAATTTGAGTTTAGATATCGATTGTAGAAAGTAAATTGAAAAAGACGAGTTTAAAAGGTCATATATAGGCATTCAAAAAATGTATTTGACAACTAATAAATTTCCGGCCATAATAATAACTAATGACAAATATTATTACTTTGAATTTTTAAAAACTTGTATTTTATTATCTTTCTTATTTAGACTGATATACCTACTACGTAAGTATAAGAAATTTCAGTTCAAGACACTGCAGATGCTTTTTATATTAATATATAATGTAAAATGCAACGTCAAATAAATAAATTTCTACACGGTTTTAGATGTAAACTATTAATCGTGTAAGTTTGAATTATATTCTTAAAAGTGAAATACCTACTAGTAATTTTATCTTCTGCTAGTGCACTAACACTGCACTTTCATTGGCTATATTAATCTGCTTGTTAGTGTGTTTACAGTGCGAGAGCTTCTCGTAGATCGATAGGCGACTAAGTAGCAACCTGATATTTGCGCATTAAATATACTAACTGGAGTCATTTGGTTAATACACGAGTATGTTCCGGTAAATATGCACATTTCTCTTTTAGTTTACACATTGTTAATATTTTCTCCTGAATTATCATTATCACTTATTTCCGCATTGACCAAATAGGAGTACCTACATTTATATGATAATGAACGGGCAAAATTTTACTCAGACTTGTGATAATAATGCACATTTACCGAATAATGTGTCATGCACACATTTACCATAGCAATCTATTAATTGTTTGTTTAAAATTTGAAGTAAAATTCGTAAAATGATAAATGTTTATACGATATTTTATATATATATATATATAATATATATATATATATATATATATATATATAACTAAACAATAGAGCAAACTCCTATAGATACCTACCTATAGTTTAATGTTTCTATATAGAGTCTAAAAGATATCTCAGTCAAGTTTTGATTCTTTTTGGAAGGATTTTGCGGCTCGTCGGTTATATCCTATGATACGTGTCGACTTGCGGCTGACTCGCCTGCTCTTTATCGTGAAGAGTGGGTAGGGTAGGTATCTGACAGAATCACCTGGGCTTTATATGGCGTACACAGTATAGGTAAATGTTTGAAGCCGAAGGTGTCATGCGTGAACTTATTCAGTAAAAGCATGTGAACATCTCCTTTTGCACTCAGACATTATATTGGAACATATATATGTATATACATAGCTTATATAAGTGTTAAGTCTCGAAGTGACACCATTGCCAGCCAAGCGTTAACCTGCTGCGTAAAGACCACTGCATCAGTGTCACTAAAAATGTTTGCAAACAATTCATCACAACTAAACAGGCGGTGTGTGTCTGTAGGTACCATTGTATGTATTTTGTACTTTCTGATTGTAATCATGAATAAAATCGATCTCGAGATTTGAACGAACATTCCGAAAATAGTCAGATTCAATTGAGGGTTGGTGAAAAGATGCTTTTCTGTTAAATCTCCAGTCCGAAAATGTTCATGATTACAATACTTATTATATACTATCTTATAAGAAAGTAAAAAGCAGATTCCTTGATGCCAACTATAATCTATTATATTTTCTTTCTGCCATCATCTTCATGAATTTAATTAAATCATACTTTCATAACTAGAACGTTTAAGAACAAATATCTGCGTTAATAGTTTTAGAATTATGCAAAATGTATTAAAGCATCTGCAGTGCCACGTACATACCTACTGCATTTTCTTATATAGGTATATAATAGGTAAGTAAATCAGTTTAGATAAAAAGGATAATAATTTTATTCAAGAAGATTCATCATCCGAATTAGTAATTATATCTATATCATTATCTTTTTAAACACTTCTCTTTCAATTAAGTTTGCACAATCGATGTCAAAAATGTCAAGTTATTTTAGTCTATTTTATGTTTCTGTTAAAATTTTGACAGACATAGTGGATCTGATTTATAAATTATAATTTCCTATATCTACGTAAGTACCTATAGCAATATAAATGAGAAATTTAAGAATTTCAGAAGTAAATCTTTCGTAACTGTAAGTTTCTGAGATATTGCAGAAACAACAAAAAATTGCTAGAGTAAAGTTGTACTTGCGGTTTAAATATTCTTTTAAAAAATAAGAGGTTTTCATACAAGCTAGGTATATATATATATATATATATATATATATATATATATATATATATATATATATATATATATATATATATATATATGTAGGTACAAATCTTAAGTTTAAAGTTTCATCATTATAATTTCTGCAGTTTTGGTTGTAGAGCGCTTAAAGTCACAGACACACACACACACACAGACAGACGTCATTCCATTAAATAGTTTTTAAGTTTTACAGATTGTCTTTATAAATGCTCAGATTTGCACAGAATTTAAATTATGGTTAAGTAATATTCAAATAAAATTGATTTTAATTCATTTCCGTCAATTACTCATTTCTCTCAGTGAAGAAGAAAAACAACATAATTTGATTAACACTTGTGGAGTCAGTAGAGTGGAGAGGTTGGCTTCGAGCTCCGTTTACAAATAATTCCAGCAGTTACAATTCGCAAATGTGACACCACCGCGCCGCCTCCGGTCTAAGAACCAGTTATCCATATAGGAAACGGTCCATAATAGCACAATGACCTTTGAACAAAAAGACCAATAATATATGTTCCCCTCCCACCGAATATAAATCATAATTATTGTTTATTTTATTGCTGCATTAGGTGTTGTAAATAAAACAAGAGATGCCAAGAAGATTCTCGTCACATTGAGACGAGTGAGTGATGACACTAAAAGTGGGCGTTTCTTATTATGTCGTCGACCAATAGAGTAACGCGCTCCGGTACCCAATGAAACCGATACCCCGGTTGGCATACAGACGACGCTACAGGCAAAAACAACTGACATGCGACGCCCACATATCACCACACACATGATACATAATTATATTTAGCTGGGCACTCTTCAACGGTACCACGATTTTTAATTATTATTAATTATTCTCGACTAGGTACACATATCTTTTATCAATCTACATGATTTATTAATTATTTTTTTTATTAAAATATATATATATATATATATATATATATATATATATATATATATATATATATATATATATATATATATAATATATATATATTATAAAAAGTTTGCGATAATATATGTCTAAAATTATCCTTTTATTGAATGTTTATTGCAGTACCTACTTTAATAGATGATATTTTAAATCGGTCGATTAGCTCATTTATAATTAGCTTCTATTATAGAAGTTCTATAATAACAATATATATATATATTTCTCTAATAAAAACTATCTATAGGTGTAAATTGGTATGAAAAAAGACTTGTTTTCTTCTCAACGCTCAAATTTATTTCAAGATAGAAATAATAAAACACCCTCAGATAAGTTTCAGATAGCTATCTGATAGATGGAAATGGAT